>ML832930.1:0-33294 GCA_009831015.1 Picea engelmannii
CAGGTCCATGATCAATCGGTAGGAGACAAATTAAATAGACAAAATATTAATCAACCTTCTATCTCTAGTGATTTGCTCTCGAATTTTCCCTTACACAATGAACCAAATTGTCTCTTAGAAACTGTCTCCTACTCTTTAAAGGAGAATACAACAGAGGTTGATCAATTTTTACAAGGAGAGGGAATAGAACTAGATTTCGAAACACATACACCTATCATTTCAAGAGATGCATTTTGTCTCCTCAATTCTTCTACATATTATTCCTTGTACCCTGATATTTCTTATCATAATGTTGTGCAATTGTGTGTTCCATATTAACTTGGAGATAATTCAACATTATATAATCAGGTACAAATTAATAGAGATTACCAAATAGAAGATAAAGAGAAAAATAATTCTTCCCATGAACATATTAATTTTTATTCTCATCAATTATCCGTGGGTAAATCAATAAATGATTTGAAAGAGTCTCAGATTGCATCTTCCATTGATTCATCTCAATTTGTGTTTAAAGAAGGATCTAAATTTTCCCATGATCAATTATTTGAGGTTGAAAAGTATAATCCGCCAAATATTATTAGCAATGATGATTATTCAAAAATGTTGTTTTTTCCATTTAGTTCACCTCAAATAGTTAATCTTGATGTATTTAAGCTCAGTGAAAAGTTTCAAGAGAATGAGCCACTTCTTTTCTGATCAAGAATCATGATAAGTTCTCGCCATCTTGATCGAACCTTTTTACAATATTCTTTCCTTGATAGTCTAATACTTTATGCTCATCAGGAATATTTATTGTATATGAATTCTTTCGAACAATCCCATGTTATTAATTGAATGTATTATGATAGGTTTGTACATTGGTTGGAGTATTCATATCTCGAAAAGTTTCTAGGGAATGGTAATATTATCTTCACTTTATTTAGAGATCAAGGAGTTAACTTTGACACACTCATTTTATGTCCTTCAGATGGAGAAAATATGGAACGAAAGGAAAATTTTCAAGAGGATGGGGCACTTTGGTCTAGGCCAATGGTTATGTCAAGTCCCCATAACTCTCACAAGCTTCACAATCTAATTTTTTCATATTTTTTGTGACCCATATAATGACAAAATTACAAAATGGCTGGAGGATTCTTACAAAAATAATGTTCAAGGGAATGGTAAGGTCATGCTTGCTTTGTTTTTAAATGATGATGACAAAGGTAAGTATGATATAGTTTTGTCATTTTTCGATATACTACCATTCTTGTTAGTAATATTTGATTTTGTTTCCATTGCAGGATTGGATTTACTCTGATGGCTACATTGGAAGCATGACTTCACTTAGTATTTTGATTTATTTAATAGTTAGAGTAGGTTTTCTTTTAGTTTTACTTCTCATTGTTTCTCTTTGTAATAATGCAGTTATGAACAAAAGTGGGTGCACCAAGAGAACCATAATATGACCGTTGTGAGGGAAGTCCACTTTGACCCTTTTCTCTCATCTTTTCGTTGAACATTTCTTTTCAAAGACGTAGTATCATCATGAAAATTTTAAATGAAAAGTAAAGAGATAAGTAAATCTGAATTGTCAATTATACCCTAACCTAAGGTGCCATGAGTAGGACTGCATTCATATTAATAAGGATTTTTCTCTTTTTCTTTTAGTCTCTCTCAAGAAATATTTCATTTGATTATTTCAGATCCACCCTCTTGTGAATATTTTTAATTTTCTTTTTTGATTTTGATTTTGGTTCCTTTCATTTTGCTTGATTTTGATTTGTTTTCTGAATAATTATGTATGAATCACCATTTCATTTTTTGAAGGGAATCATTAATCATATTATTTAGCGGCAGTTGATAAATTTTCAAGCACCCGAGCAGTAAGTGCTAAAACTCAAATCAGTAGAGGAAATTTTTTGTTCAAACAATGATCCTGGTTTCTCTTTAAAATCACATGAAGACGCGATTATCATTAACAAACTTCTAACACCGCCCCTGTTTTAATTAGAATAACTCAGTGTGCTTCCCCATCCTAGAGAATATTTCTTAACAGAAATCTGACTGTCCAAATCATGATGGAAGTCATCAAAACAGAAAAATAATTTGTAAATGATCAAACTTTCCATTCCAAACTATGATATTTTCAGTATCACCCTGCTCTCTTGAATATCAGGAAGTTTTTGGAAATTATAAATAAATTCTAGAGATTTGAAAGAACTACAATGTGTGGGAAGTGTTTGCAAACCCATCGAGACACTGAACAGGTCTGCTAGTAGTGGGTAAATGCATGCATGATGTCAAGGAAATTTTGTCGGGGTACTGAATAGGCCTGCTAGAAGTGAAGCAATGCTGGGTTTGAGAAGATCCTTAGGTATGTCTTGTGATTTGATCAAGTATGAATATGTTTTTATCATGAATTAATGACTCTTGGATAGGATAGAGGTACCAAAGTGGGTTAAATGACATCCCTGCCGAGGCTATAGATGCCTGCTGGCAGTAGTGTCCCTGTCAATGGTATCGAAGTCATCTGTATAAAAATTGCTACACCTGTGATCTAAATAACATACCAGATTACATTTTTGTACAAAAATACATCCAATGCTAAAACAACATTATGTTATGAGCTATGATTAGAATTATTGATCTGTCGTTAACTGTTTTTGAAAAATTATTTCATCTATGCCCCTGATATAAATTTTCTTGTGATGTAGAGATTACTACTTCTCCCAGCGTGTCACAATTGTTGGCAGCCACCAATTCTGTCGAATTTTATCATAATTTAAAATCACCGCGAAGAGATAAAACTCTTTTTGTAGCTACTACCTCCTTACATTTATAAATGATTCTATCTTTTGATTTCAAGGAGATGATTGGGTTGAACTTATATTACTAAGTTTTTTGTTTGCATTTCCCTTTGTTTTGTTTGTTTAAATTCATGACTGTAAGCATGAATTTAAATACAAAACTTGTCCTGGTTTCATATCTTTTTTCCTTAGAAATATCATTTTAAAGGTACTCATATATGGTTTTAACTCAATTCTTATGAGCTTGTTGATAAATCCACTATCAAAATCTTTATAGTATTGTGGGTATCATGACTTCATTGGTTCTATAATTAATCGATTGAATTAATTTGTGAAATGTTTGAATACATTAAACGTTGGCTTAATATTTGGTAAGGTTTTCATAAACTCAACATTCATATCATCCTTCATGTAAATTGGTATAGGCATGTTGTACTTGCATTTTTGTTTCACCTTGCTGGCCTAAAATATTAATGAGACCATTCATTATGCGTATGGGGTTTTGTACTCTGTAGGGTTTGGAACTCATCGTGGGTAATGGGTCATAGTTTTACGAGCCCTCTAGTTATCATTCTCTCCAACTTATTTTTCTGAGTTATGATAGCCTCCAAACTTTGCAATTTTTGTGCCTTTACAATTGGCATAGACCTCTCTCTGCTCGTCTGTTGGAAACCCAAACTTATCCCTGGTAATATTTGTTGTATTATTTTCACAGTGACCATGTCTCCTATGGTACGAATCGAAAAAAATGACTCCGAGTTTTTTTTGTTTTTTTTTTTAAACCCGTAATTGCATACCAGAGACACATTTTTGCGGGAACATTTCTAAGAAAATGATTACGAATTAGGCCAAACCATTTAAAACCCATTTTGGAAATGAGTTCATTTACCTTCTATGCTCGGAAATTGGGTCATTTACCTTCTATGCAGGTCATTTTTTAGAAACCACATAGTTTCATAGATACATCTCGTTCTTTGGAGGGAAAAATTTCAAAATTTATTTTGCAGTTGAGGTAAGCGTTTTTGTTTTTATTTATTTTTCTCAGAGATTCAAGCCTGTTATTGATTTTGCTGGGTTCCAGGCTATATATTCCCTTCTTTCATTGATGATTCTATACAAAATGTCGAAACAATATAAACGATTAGAGCACGAATTCCTTCTCAAGTCTGTTTCACCACGAACTCATTAAAATCTTGTTGGTTTATCACTTGTCGCAAATTGGTGTTAGTTGGGAGGGTTTTTGAAACTGAAATGGATTCACCTGGGTCAATGATACAGTCATCCCTCATCTAATTGTAAACCCTAATTTGGACAGACTAGTGACCGAAAGCCAGGTCTTCAATTCACCTAATATATCTGAATTTAATGAACGAGCTTCTATTGTTGATGAAACCCCCGTGGATAAGAAATTACCCTGTAGGTTTTAACCCGGAAGATATTTGGAATAGATAATTGATGAATTAAAAGGGAAAGTTACTTCTGTGCTTATGAACGAATCTAATCCAAACAATAATGATAAACTTTTTATAAAGAGAATTTGTAAGGGTAAGAGGGTTGGGAATATAATCATTAATAACACAACCAGTTTCAAAGCCATTATAAATTCCGAACTATTAGATCCCTCTTTGGATAATTTATAATGGTAAAACAATTTTTCTTAAATTTTATTCAATTCTGTTATGAAAAATAAAATAGATTAGGCTTTTTATTTATTTTTGTTTTTTTCTTTTTTTTTACTATTTTAAACTAACTACATAATCATGTAGCCAGTCTCTTTTGAATAATAGTTAGCATTGTATATAATATCAGATCTGTTTTTCTATCTATAGGAAATTGGTGATTATGATGTTGATTTCATGGAGAAAACACCTTGGGTCATGTGCTCAAGTATTCAGTAGTTTCTGCCTGTTATTTTATAAAAAATTGGTTTATTTTTGAAAAACCAACTCATGCATGAGTGGTTTCTAGTTTCACTATTTTTGTAGTATTATCTAATTTTTGTTGATTTACCTATATCTTGTATGATAAGAGCATTGGAATCCTGAACTAGTTTAAATAATAGTCTCTCTTAGTAGTGAAAGAAATATTTGATTTGGACACATTATGGACATGTAAATTTCAAGACTGTATGGACAAGTTTCTCACTCCTCGACTTTAGACCAGTGTGGCGCTTACCCATTGTGTTTTTCATTTTATGTTATGGAATGTTATTACGTTTATACAACTTTAGTCGTATGATCATATGATATTTCATATTATTCAACACTTTAATTCTGTCTATAATTGGTTGTTCATATATTACATCTGTAATAAATATTTCATTTAAATATCATTGATTGATGCTTGATGTTAAATCATGTATTACATGAATGCTTTGTATTAAATTTCTTTTATTATAAGTGTTCATCATTATAAGATCATCGGATCTGTTCCTTTATTAATATGCTCTTGTATTCCTGCTCCAAAACACCCTTGAGTTTGTTCTAGGAGGGCTAGTACCAACTTGTTACATGTTTTCCTCACAGGCAGAACAACTGGGAGTTTGAATTGCATAGAGACATAACTCATTAGGTGATTAACCACAGGTTAGTTTACTCGTATTCTAGTTCTTTTGTTAGTTTATTGATCAATGAAATAAGAATAGTTTAAATTGGCTTTGATTGTTATTATGTTCTTATTTCAATTGTGTTTGATTAACATTCTCTTGTTCTTTAGATTTTAAATATTAAACAGAAAATATAAAATGTATTTTCTTTCTTTATCTACTTCACAAACATCTTCAAAAAACATTTATTTCACAAGATATCCATGAAATCTTGCAAGATTGTATATATATTGTATATAACCATATGCACATATTCATTGAGATGTTTGTAATTATTGAATTTAAATCCTTAGTATTATAGCTTTAGATTAGTTTATTTCTTTTACTATTTTTTTAGGACTTTAGTTGGCCAACGGAGCCATTAAACCCATCAGGTCATTTCATTCCAAACGACTTGGGTTATTTAGACAAACCCAAACCAAATTTGACCTTCCAGTTGACGATGTGTCATTTATGCTCATGAACATTCTTTTAATCAATTTTTCTTCCAAGTACCAAAACTAGCCCAACCTTACCTGTCAAAAGAAAAATTATGAGTTGGAGGAGGAGAATTTCACTCAAAAATTCTTACCCCAACGCGTATAGTAAAGTGCACAGATATTCTAGTCCACCGACACACATTTAGTGCATTGTACGACCTATAGGATTCTTTTCTCTGCGCACTTTGCACCCACTGCACACCTGTCAGGATTGTAACCCACGCACATATCCATATTTTGAAAATTGTAAGGGTTTTTGTGATGATTTGAGGGCCAATAGCCTTCAAATTCTTGATTTCATGCAATTTGTAATGCCCTTTCACTCCACTTAGACTCATTTCCCATATGAAAGGTTAGATAAACATAGGCACTTGGGGGGTAAAAAGAACCAAATATTCTCCTCTTTTTCTTTGGTTGCCACATGGATGGCTTGTTTGGTTTGTAAAATTTGAGTTGAGATTATTGCTATCACATATAAAAACACTTACATTGGGACCAAAAATTAACCTTGATCATTGAGTATACTCTTCTCTCGCACCATAGAGCGATCTTGAGAATTAGAAAGGTGGTTAAGGAGACATTTCATTTCCCTTAAACAAAAAATATTTAGGAGAGGATAAAGACCCCCTAGGGATCCTCTTAGTTTCTTTTTGAAATCATCTTAAAGTTGTAAGGCCCATACATTCCCACATGTTGCAAACTTAGGATAGTTTTTTGAAATTTCTTTCTTAGTTTACATCACTAGGGAAGTTTAAAGATCAAAGTAACGGGCCCATACATTCCCACATGCTTGCAATCTAGGATAGTTTTTCAAATGATTTCTTAGTCTAAACAACATTTAGGGAGTTTAAATGATTGGTAAGGACCCATATGTCCACATGCTAGTTTTTTAGGGATTTTAAAATTCTGCAAGGTTGTACCAATGAAACTTAGTAAGATAGGTAACAAATATTTGTAAGGGCCACATGAAGTGCACATGTTGCAAATTCACACCTAAATTATTAAAATTTGGCACACTTTTTCACTTGATCACACACAAAGTCATTCCTCACTCACATACTTTCCATATTGAATTATG
Organism: Picea engelmannii; assembly: GCA_009831015.1. Lineage (NCBI taxonomy): Eukaryota > Viridiplantae > Streptophyta > Pinopsida > Pinales > Pinaceae > Picea > Picea engelmannii. The sequence continues at coordinate 6,949 of ML832930.1, forward strand.
GAGGTTGAAGTAGGTTTTATCCAAAGGAATTACGAAACATCCCACTATTTCTTGATAAATTATCCACACCCACTTAATTCAAACGAGATTGGTTCACACCCCCAATCTCTCAGCTCACCACATCTAATTTTTTTTTCTAAAAGCTCACTAAGTTTTCCTCCACATGAGGTGCCAAAAGAAATTTTTAGTATAGGTAGGATCTCGGGGGTAGGCATCCAAATAACCCCCCATTATTTGGTTCTCACATTTTCAAACATTAGAAGTTGACAAACAGGGAACTTTCAAATCCTCCAAGTCAAGTGTTCCTACACCATAAGGCATGGAGATACCTGTGAAGGTTTGAAGGCTGAGGTCCAATTGTTTTGTGTGTCCCCCCTTGATTCACCCAACTCTCGGAAGGGATCCAGCCCATGACCCATTTCTGAGGCCGAAAATCTAAATGTCACACTTTGACCAAGGTACCTAGTGACCAAATTTAAGACATCTACCTAGGTGGCAATTGTGGGCTACAATTGCACCTTGATCAGATTTTGTGTGTCTATTGGGAAATATCTCCATCTCTTTCAGTATATGCACCCTCTACCCCTCATTATAACTGATTATTTAATCCTTCACTACTTTCTCTTCTGGTGGCTTCAGACCCCACTGTTGAGCTCTCTTGGAAGGTCCAGTGCTATTTTGAGAGGAAGGATGATACGTCTTTTTAAGAAATGAGAATTTGTTTTATTTATTCTCCCACATGGACAAAATCCACCTATCCACATGTATGCTTATTTACAGTTGATTTATGTATGATGCTCATTTGATTACATGAAATTGTGAGTTATATTATCTTGTGAAGGTCAAAATTATACAAGTATATTTTTCATTTATTGATCTCATCACCATTTCCACACATTCACTTTGCTAGTCAGACATCATAGGGTATCCACATAATCCCCGTCGTTCCAGACGATTGCAAAATATCCCTCCTATTCTAGGAGGAGTTCCTAATCTTCTCGACTCACCGGCTCAAACATATCACACCCCCTGGCATGAGTGACACTATTTTGGGATCATATTTACTTGGTTCCACTTTTCTTGGGTCCAATTTCCAAGGACATCCATCCACTGGTTCTCCTTCACAAGGAAGTGAAGGGAAAATTTCTTCTCAAGGAAGAAGTACAGCCCCACCAAATCCCTCTCAAGGCTCAGGTCCACTAACTACTCACACAATGGATGGAACTAATCCTCCACCCAATCCACCTATGCCATACTTGGTGTCTCTCAACATTCCTAATTTGACTACACTCACAAATGATCTGATTTTACATGACCCCACATGTCCGAATATGCCTACCAAACTACCGTCAAATATTCCAAAATTTGAAGGAAACCCGGGGCAATATCCTGCCAACCATGTTATGACCTTTCACTTATGGTTCTCTTCAAACAACATCATGGATGATTCCATTCTCTTAAGGTTATTTCAAATAACACTCACTGGTCCATCAACCAAATGGTATGTGGACAAAAAATCAGGGTCCCATGTGACTTTTGAATCTTTGGCCAAAGCCTTTTTGTCCTTTTTTCAACTACTAGTTTATCATGACACTAGTTTATAACTTCTCTCCAAGTGAAAAAAATCCTCAACTATGCATATTGCCGACCACATCCATGAATGACATTGGCGACATAGTTTATGTAAAGCAGAAACCACCAAAGAACAATGCCTCGATAGGTTTCTAAAATCACTCATCTCTATATTTTCCAAAGATGTAGCATCCACTTTTCCTCAATCCAAAGAGGAATCCATTAGCAAGGCCCAATAGTTCGACCTTATCTATGCTTAGTTAGGTTACTTATACACAGTTTTACCTTATGCACCCAGACCCATACCATTTAGCCAGGACAAACCTGGAATGTCTCATGCTACAGATGGGTTGATTGGTACCATGACAAACCACAACCCTTACATCCAACGACCACCTTTATATGGTGAACCTCAATATCCGCAACCATATGGAGGGAAATATTATTACCCTATGCTCCCTTACCAACAACCATATCCTGTTTATCCCCCACCACCCATGAGTGGACCTTTGTCAAAACCCATGATGTGTTTGACCTCTCAACCAAGTTCAGGTTCCCCTTCTACCTCAACATATAACCTGGGCACTAGTGAAAGCACTTCACCTTCTTATGTTCCCTACAGATCGTTTCCACAGAAAAATACACACTTTCCATTTCCTAGTCCTCCACAGCCCGTGGCTCCTCCACACGGACAACCACATGATGATAATGTTTTTCATCCCTCTCCCATTCTACAACTTCATAATTTTGAACAGTTGAATACGGAAAATCCAATCCATCAGTCAAATAATTCCAAGAATAAAGGAAACAAATGAAACAATAATAACCTGGGACCAGGTGGAAATAACCCCCAACAAAACCAACTTGTTGGGGGAAACCAGAATCAAGGTAACCATAACCCCCAAGGGGACAATAAAAACAAACGATAAGGGAAGAACAACAATAACAACCTCAGGATGAAATTCCCTTATGCTCTTTGCGGTGAGTATGGACATTATACTCACCATTTCCCCCAAATTGATGACTTCAAATGGATGAAAGAATCCATGAACACACCACGTCCTCTAGTGTTGCTTGTCCCTCACCAGGCCCCACAACAATACTTGAAACAACCACCCCCGACTGTATTGAAAATCACTATTCCACAACAAGGTGTGATGAATACCCAACAAGAGGTACACCATGCCCCACAAAAAATGGGGTAGTATCAAAACCCAGGGCCCATCCACCCTGAAATTTGGCAGATCACAATATCCTCCTCACTAGCGAAGAATAAATTCTTCTGCAAACTCACGGTCATCAATACAGTGTGCCACCTGAATCTAATCTAACCACCTCGGACATGGCTTGTTGTCCCTTGACCAAGTTTTGAGGAGCACTTGGTCATATTTGACCGTTTTGGAATTCGATAGCCTATCAAATATGGAGCGCTAGGAGAAGCAGAGATCATGGGATCTTGGTCCACTTTTGGGCCCTATTAGGGTTTTAGGTTAATGTAATGGGAAAGGGATGACGGCCCGTGGGTTTACCCATGATTAGGCCCACTTTTGTAATGTATAAATAGAAGGATAGGAAATGTAAGAAGTAGTATATATGATTGCTTAGTGAAATTGGTAGTGCATCTATGTGATTTTTAATAAGTGCTCTGTGCGAACTGTGTAAGGATTGCAAGGCTAAGTGAAAGTTATTGTGAGGTTGCGATAGAAAGCTAAGTGTTGTAATGCAAGGAAGAAGGATCTAGCAAGCTGCACGAATCTTATGTCCTATGCAAATAAGGGTTTTGGAGGCTTTGTGCTTGTAACAGATTGAATATGATAATAAAGAAGAAGATCTTATGGATGTAGCCCCAGGGTGGGGGTGAACCACGTAAATTTGTGTGTTGTGCTCTATGCTTTGATTCAATGTGTTTCTTCTTATGCTATGTGCTTTGATATATCCACTTATGATCTGTGCTTCTCAGATATATATGATTGCTAGATCTTATGTGTATGAGTATGCTTAGTGATGATCTACTGGATTTGATCTAGGTTACTATGGTTAAGTACTGAAATACTATAGATATGAGTGTACACCATGATGCTCTGTGCTATCTTTGAAGTAGAATAAGGGTTGAATATTGATGAATGATTGATTCTAAGTGCTTTGTAAATGATATAATCACAGATCTATGTCCCAGCTAAGGTTGCAGAAACCTGAGTCTTGCAACCACCCCTACCTCTACCTTGGGAAAGACTTCATCTGCTTCATAGGTGTTGCCAAAAGGGTTGGTATTTAGGGATTTTTTGGTGTGCTCTTGAGTGTTGAACCCTGGGTCTGTCCCTGTGCCAAAAAATGGTCCCATTGCTGGGACCTGAAACTGTGATTGCTAGGAAATGAGGAAGAAGAAACCTTGTGAAAAAGAAATCTCTGTGCGTAGATCTGTTGCCCTAGTGCACAACTTTGTACCCGACCTGTGAAGATTTGTGCTAGGAATAAGGTCAGATCTGAAGAAAGGAAGATTATATCAGAAGAAAAGAAGTGAGATCTGAACGCTCTATGCTCTAAGAAAAATAAAAGTGGAAATTTCTAAAAGGAAGAGCTCAGATCTGCAGAAAAGAGGTAAGATATGTAAGCTCTGTGCTCTAATAAAGGTAAGAATAGTCAAAAGTTATTAGATCTGGAAGCTTTGTGCTCTGTAGAAGTAAGATAAGTGATTTTTTTTTGTTTCTAGAGAATGGATCTATGTATGTTTGATAGATTTTGTCCTAGCTTAAAAACTAGGGAATTAATAGATGAAAGAAAGTTTGATATGAATAGATCTGATAAGTATAATGATAGATATGTTATACCTATGCATAGAAAGAATGTCTGGACTATCAAATGGATGCAGGATCCTAGAAATAATTTTCTATAGGTTAGCTATCACGATTCTAATGCGCAGTAAAAAAGAGGCTGGGGATCATTTAAAAGAAAGTGAGGATTAATCCTATGTTACAGTCATAGAAAAGCAGTCCATCTAGCTAAGGAATGCCCTGGTAGAAGACCTAGTTGTCTCTGTTGCAAAGCTAGGGAACATGAGGTATTGGATTTCCCTAGAATGATCACTAACCTTAAAAAGATAAATCTAAATCAAGAATACCATAAAGCAGATACAGAAAAGGCAGAAACCCAACAAGAATCAGAGAAAGTATTAATACATATGAAAGAAACCCTGAAGGAATATAAAGATGTCCGATTACCAAATATCTTCAAAGAAAAGGAGCAAGTCGAAGCAAGAATAGGGGACTTCGACATTGAATGTATTCTTGATGAAGAAACACAAGTGAACATTATGCTAGAAATAACTTGGGAACCTATAGGGAATCCTTCCATGATTCCTTCGTTGGGAGGAATATGACTATTCAGAAGAAAATTGATGATGTTATGTGGAAAACTCTCTCAAATACCTATGACAGTCAATGGAACTTCGACAAAAGAAGATTTTGAGATTATCAAATTCATTGAGCACAATGCCCCATTTACTATGCTACTCGAAAAACCTTGGATTGAAAGAGATCAAGCCAGAAAGAAGGAAGAAGAAGAGGTTTTATAACAACAAAGACAAGAGTTAAAAGATTTCATGACTAAAAGGATTACACAATTGATAGAAGAACAAGAGAACCAATCGAATCCATATGACACTAGAAGCCCAGATGTTGAGGCCAGAGCTACAAAAAAGGTTGAAATTTCTACCCCGGACAAAGAAGAAGTGATATACCTAAACACTAGGGGAGAATCTCACTAGCACAAAGTGACTATGTCCGAGGAAAATAAGAATCAAAATGGGAAGAGAATCATCGAGACAAAGCTCACTAGAAAGAAGTATAGAAAGATAAGTAATAATAAGGCTAAGATTGAAAAATTATAGAATATCCCAGAGGGTACCTCGCAGCAAGACACTTTGTAGAATTGGAGCTTCGTCGGGATATCAGAACAACGACATATGCCACTTCGTCGAGGTGAAGTAATATAGTCGTTGGAAGCCAATATAACCATTCTAATGTTGCTCCGAATGGGTCAGAAATCATTTATGGCTCACCACCAGACCATTCGACCATTCCATAATGGACAGAACATAAGTTAATGCAACCTCATACCCGTTGCAAGCAGATCATTGCTAAGTTTCCCTACTTAGTCCGTTGCGCCATGCACCGAGAATAATTTTTTCTAAGTGAAAATTTGAGCCTGAAACCTGAGATTAATTCACCTTGTGATCATTGCCTTGTTCCCATACTATTCACTATAGTCTCTGAATTCATTTCACACCCGAGCTAGTTGACCCAAGCTTGTATGTCGGACGAGCTCAACATTGTTGAGAAAGTAGTTGAAGAAGTTTTGATTGAATTAATGACTGAGAGAGTCATGTCGAAGAAAGGATTATCTATAGGAGTCCAAGAATCATCAACAAGAGGACTCTAGGCCTCCCCTTCCACTGCTCGCGCTGGTCCATCCCGGCCAACCGATGAGAAACAGACCAAGCACAGGGATGACATCGCAAATGCCAATCTTATCCCATGCATTCTTACTACTTACTTACCACCTCTAAGCGGTGCCATCAACCATGAAAGAGTACCTCGAGACTTCAAGTACACTTTGATCACTGCGTACCTTCCGAAAGGGGTGCATGCAGTTCATGCTGACCAGGATAAGCTTGCAGCACTGGAATTTTGTGATTTTAACCTTGGAGATCGTAAATTTTACAAAATGTTAGCCCCGCATAAGTACTTAACCAGGACCAAAGACAATAATTCTAATATTGTCCCATAGTCATGGACCGAGAACCTTGCACAGTCCACACTGCTTAATGTAATGAAGATCTCGCACTTCGACAGACACCACGAAGTCAACGCATGCTTCAAGTTGTTGTTGTCCTCCTGCCACGGAGGATACTTATGGTTGGACCGCTGCATCACTGTGGATCCGACCTTGATCAATCAGATCACATGACTTAGTATGCAAGGCCCTGACCCACAGGAGTTTTACCCTAGAAATACCTTAGACAGAGCACTAGTGCAGAGGATAAAAGAAACTTATGGCAATGTCAAGAAAGGCACGTGAGGATACAAGGTAGCCTCTATACAGAGTGGTGCAGTATGTATTTCCTGTCAGATGATCATGGACAAGCTAGTTTGAAAGAACAAACCAACACAAGTGACTAGATTCGTAGTTGACCTCGCGGGGAAGTGCACCGAGGGACTACAGATGAACTGGGTGCAGTACCTTGTAAACCAGCTAGAGCTTGATTGCAGAGAAGCGCAAGACCAAGGGTATGAATTCCACTTTAGTTGGTTGCTCATAATAATCACTTTCATCACCTGGGAGCTACCAGAAGGTGCCACTTTTTTGGAGATCAAACCCTTCGAACCACTGGCTGCGAAGTTCTGTATGTTGTGGTACTCCAGTGACATGGACAATCAGTGGAATTCCAATGTCATCTTCCATGCTTATTACAACCAATTGAAGAATGCAATCCAGTATACACCACGCCTCAACCCAAACACACTTCACAGGTTTAGACCTTTGATAAAATTCAGCATAGACTGCCACTTCACCTATATCACAGTGTGCGCTAATGAGCACAAACAATATCTCCAGTCGTACTACAAGTTGACAGAATAATTCTTGGAGCATATTACCAAGGAATGGTCGGTGGACCTCCTTGTTGCAACAAACCCCACAGAAATATCCAACATGGATAGCCCTGAAGCTATGCTATATATGCCTAGACCGAGCAATACTAAGAAGGATGATGAAGTTTAATATGTCCATATCACATCAACAAAGACTACTTCGATCTCATCTGCACAGGGGGGTGATGGTGAAGAACTAGGTGACACATAAGTTGAGAAAAACAAAGGCGAGGTTACTCCGCCTAGAGAGGAGGAGGATCCCTCCAAGAAAAGGAAGATTACCCCACCAAAGCCCTCATCTTGAAAGAAAAATAAGGCCACCTGGACTATGTTTAAGACTACCCTCACATCGGACGACTTCGACTTCTTAATCATTGAGCTGAATGATGCTTCACTAGAGATCACAAAAAAGAAAGAAGTGAAGCAGGAGGAGGTATTCAACCGAATCAAGGGTGAACTTCAAGAAGTGCAACAGGCACTCTAGTCTAAATGAGCAGTTTCTACTATGCCCTTGACAATTGGAATAGTAGGAATAGGCGACGAGCCCACCCAATTACACCAGATCGCCGAAAAATTAGAAGCTCACCTTCGACGAGCTCAAGAAGACATAGAACAAGCCACCCAGGATCTGACACAAGTACAAAGTGCACTTGTAGAACAACAAAGTAAGGTAGAATGGGAAAATATTTCCCTACAAGCGAAGTGGGATGGGGAAAAAGAACAGTTATAGCAAAGCAAGGACCAGTTGCTAGTAGAGCAAATTGAAGTACAGGAAAAGGTTCACAAAGCACTTCACTCTGTGACGGTCATAGAAGTGAAGATTGAAGAACGTGTCCCACAACAGGTGGCACAACTTGAAGAAGTAATCCAACAACTTTATCAGCGCATTGCAGATCTGGAACTTCGTACCGTTCCCGAGACTCCTGAAGAAATAAGAGACCCAAGGGAGGCAACTGCTCGTAGCGCAGTTGGATGATTAAAAACCTTTGTCTTGGAATACAAGCAATTGAGTGCTAGAAGTGCCCAAAATTATGAGAAACTCACATAGAATCCAGAGTTGAAGGCATTGGAGGCACAACTCCAAGAAGCAAAGAAGCACGCAGACACGGTATAGGTGCAGCTGAAGGTCTTGATCGCAGTCGAAAGAATGAAGATATTTCCAGAACAACGCAACACCCAAAAATAGGTACACATGCTACAAATTAAAGTGATGCAATTCTCCCAATGACTTCAACCAATCCAAGAAAAGGCATGCCAACTGTTCACTGAAGTTGAAATCGAGGGATTCAAGCTTGAACAAGTTGTCATCACCACAGAACAACATGTGGAAGGGCCAGTAAATGATGCAGTGATCCATGAGTTCACTGAGAAAGAGGCTATCACACTACATTAGGTCAAAGTAGCTTGAGCCAAGATCGAGGCATTCAAGGAGGAATTGATTAGACCAAAGTGACTTGGGACGAGTCACAGATTAGTGTTGGGGGCCTGTTGGCCCTTGACCAAGTTTTGAGGAACACTTGGTCATATTTGACCATTTTTGGACTTCGACAGCCTGCAAATATGGAGCTCCAGGTGAAGCAGAGATCATGGGATATCATTCCACTTTTGGGCCCTTTTAGGGTTTTTGGTTAATGTAATGGGAAATGGATGTCAGCCCTTGGGTTTACCCATGATTAGGCTCACTTTTGTAATGTATAAATAGAATGACAAGAAATGTAAGAAGTAGTAGATATAATTTCTTAGTGCAATTGGTAGTGCATCTATGTGATGTTGAATAAGTGCTTTATGTGAACATTGTAAGGCTTGCAAGGCTAAGTGCAAGTTATTGTGAGGTTGTTATAGAAAGCTAAGTGTTGTAACGCAAGGAAGAAGGATCTAGCGAGCTGTGGAAATATTTTGTCTTATGCAAAGAATGGTTTTGGAGGATTTGTGCTTGTAACAGATTGAAGATGATAATAAAGAAAAAGATCTTGTGGACGTAGCTCCAGGGTGGGGGTGAACCACATAAATCTGTGTGTTATGCTTTGTTCTTTGATTCAATGTGTTTCTACTTATTCTATGTGCTTTGATATATCCACTTATGCTCTATGCTTCTCGGATATATATGATTGTTAGATCTGATGTGTATAAGTATGCTTAGTGTTGATCTACTGGATCTGATTTGGGTTACTATCGTTAAGTACTGAAATACTGTAGATCTGAGTGTACATCGTGATTCTCTGTGTTATCTGTGAAGTAGAATAAGGGTTGAATATTTATGAATGATCGATTCTAATTTCTCTTCAAATGTTATAATCACAAATCTTTGTTCCATCTAAGGTTGCATACACCTGAGTCTTGCAACCACCCCTGCCTCTACCTCGGGTGAGACTTCATCTTCTTTGCAGGTGTTGCCAAAAGGGCCGGTAGTTAGGGCTTTGTTGGTGCCCTCTTGAGCATTGAACCTTGGGTCTTCCCCTGTGCCAACATGGCTCCATCTATAGCTAAAAAACCATTAATTATTCCATGCCCTAATACTGAACCTACCATTTTTATACCTCACATTCCATTATGACGGAATGTCAATAACCCTCAGGCTAGGGAAACACACAATTACAGTCTGATCGATGAATTGGCACAATATCATGAAACCATGTCTGTATTGGAGGTCCTCCAAACATGTCCAATGCAATGAAAATCCTTACTTTCTGCCTTGGGGGAAATCAACCCAGCTAATACTAGACTCATCACATTTGATCTAGATAGCGGAGAACCATGTCTCCCTACTCTGGTAGCTTTCCAGATACCGATCAAGATTCATAACATCATGGTTCATTGGTATATCATTGATGAAGTTGCATCCACATGCATCATGTCCAAAACTGTATGGTAGAAACTTGGCTCCCCTGAGCTAGTACCATCGTCCATCACCTTGAGAGTCTATGATGGTCGACCATCCTCCCCTAAAGGGCTCTTTCAAAATGTCCCTATCAAAATTGGGGGTAAAACCATCCTCATTGACATTGAAGTCATAGAAACCCCACTCGATTACAATATGTTTTTTGGATGTAGCTACATGTATGCTATGAAGTCAATGGCCTCTTCTATGTTTCGAACGATGATGTTCCCCCACAACGGAAAAATCATCACCATCGACCAAATTACACATTATGAGCCTAACCACTCCACCAACATCGATAACATATTGCCTCTTGTCCACAATAGCTCAGATTCTTATCGCTCATTGACATGGACCCCGACATTTTCAAGGACCCATCCTTGCTAGAGGCATACCATGGAGCACCACCTCTCATACACCCTTCAACATAAGTGTGTGTCATATCTTCTAATGGAACTGACATCAGAGACACCATCCCTCCCACTGAGGCCTCTCCAAACCTCGTCGTTCCACCAGTTGAAGAAATATTACCTCAATAATTCCTTGAGAACCCTACAACACCAATTATCCCTGATTTACCCCACCTCCAGGGGAAAATTCTAGTTTGGGAGGCGATCCCTGAATCCATTACTCAAATTCCCTTCTTCTATCTCCCACCTGGAGTTCAATCATTTCATGTAGATTTCACGCTTACCCTTCCCAACATGGTGCTTTCCATCCCTATATGGTATCTACATCCACCCGCGATGGTTCCTCAACCATCTCTCCCTCCTCAGCCAGAGGTAATATCGATGCAGATTCTAGTACAGGCTCTGGTCGCACCACCCTCATGCCCAATTGCTAGCACCACTACCATTTTTGGGGGCAGACGGAAGAAGAAAGAGCCCACAGCTCCACATCCTCCCCAAGTTCAACCTCCTTGCACACTATGAGAAAGAGAGGGACACCCCGCTAATATATGTCCTACTCTTCCCGAGTTACGCAATATGATCCAACTCCCTCGAGAAACCACATCACTCTCCATTTCACCAAGTATGTCTAGTACTAGTACAATGTCCTCCACTACAGGTAGTAAAGGGCTAGAAACCAAATTCACTTGTGCCATCTATTCAAAATATGGCCACTACACATCATTTCCCAACTCTACCTCAATTTCTCCAGACACTAGTGGAAGTATGCCAAACCTTTCAACAAGATCCCTCTCCACCACCACTTTCTGGTACTCATGTCACTGACATTTTTTATGTCTCTACCTCAGTCCCCGAATAGATGAGATTCCCTTACACTCTCTTTGACTCACTTTCTCACTTCACATACTAGTGTCCTTTGATTGTGACATATCGAGGTCATCATTCAACCCCTATTCAACCACATATGACCACCTCAGCACTGGTCCTTCCCTCTCTAGATACTGTCAACATCACCTACCCTAAACCTGAGTCACTTCCCACCCCTCCATGGTTCATAGATCGACTGTTTGAGGATATCCCCCAAAATCATCCCAATTTTCCGGTTCATTTACCACGGGAAATCTTACCCCCTACCATAGTTCATCACCCATAATGTTTGGGCATTTGGTTTATATCAAGTGAGCCATCGCTCCCTGTATGTGATATCTCCTCTACATCTTTTCCACTTGAGGACAATCACACTTTGACAATTGCCCATGTCACCTCTCTAGATCCCCTGTATTCTCGCATTTTCCACTGTGACAAAGAAATCTTGGAGAAACTCACTACCCTTGATTTACCATGTAATGTGCTTCATCACTGAGTGCTTTTCCTCTCACAGGAAGCCTTTAACCCTCCTAGCCAAGAATCCGTATGTGAAATTGAAACCAAGGATTTTATTCCTTCAGGGAATATATACTAGTTCAACAACCCTATCCCTACCCCAGATTCTTTTGAAGAAGGAAACATGGCCAATATCTCCCACACCGTCAAAATCAACATTTCCATCAAATCGAGAATCGTAGAAGAAATCAGCATTGGTGCTGCATGCTCCCTTGAGGAACTCACAACTTACAAATATCTCTTTCAGGAATATCGGGATATTTTTTCCTGGGAATATACGAAGATGCACGGTCTTGATCCTTCTATAGTTGAACATCACATCGACACATGGCTAGATGTCACCCCAATTCATCAAAAGCAACGCCCCCTTCACCCATCAAAAGCGGTGGCTTTCAAAGCCGAAATTGACAAGTTACGCGTTGTTGGGTTCATTTACCCCATTGTGTATACCTCATGGGTTTCCAACCCCATCCCTGTTAACAAAAAATAGGGCACTATTCGTGTCTGCACCGAATTTTGCGATCTCAACCATGCTTGTCACAAGGACAACTTTCAAACCCCTTTCATTGACCAAATTATCGATGATTGTTCCGACCACAAGGATTTGTCCTTCATGGATGGGTTTTCCATCTACAATCAAATCCAAATCCATCCGACAGATCAGTATAAAACCACTTTTACTACCCCATGGGGTACTTTTTGTTATCGTTTCATGCCTTTTGGACTCAAGAACGTAGGTGCTACATTTCAACGGGCCATGACTTATGCTTTTCGTGATCTTTCTTGCATCATCCTCGCTTATTTGGATGACCTCACTACTTGATCCAAGAAACAAATTCAACATTTAGACGACTTATACATCGTTTTTCACCGATGTCACCAGTACAACATCCACTTGAACCCCCTCAAGTGTGTATTTTTCATCACTGCTGGAAGCCTTCTTGGGTTCAATGTGTATCAACATGACATCATGGTGGACTCCCTCAAGTTCCAAGCTATCATATAAATTCCACAACCTAGGAATTTACACCAACTACAGAGCCTACAAGGAAAAGCTAACTTTTTACATCGCTTTGCCCCAGATTATGCCACTCGTGCGCATGGTTTCCTCCACTTATTGCATCATGATATCCCATTTCTATGGGATTCACATGCTCAAACCACTTTTGATGATTTGAAATTGACCCTATCCAATGCCCCTTTGATTATTCCTCCAGACTATGATCGCGATTAGATCCTCTACTTATCATCCTTAGTCGTCTTAGTAGAATAATTCCTCGTCCAATGAGGGGATGATGGGCAAGAACATGCCATTTACTACATCAGCAAAAATATTTCAATACCACTCCTGAAATACAATAATGATGAGAAAATTTCCCTCACAGTTATCCTCACAGTCCAAAAGCTGTGACACTATATCCTGCTTTGAACTACCAAGGTCGTAGAAGATTCCAACCCCATACAGTACTTTCTTAGTCGACAACAAATTAATGGAAAATTTTCTCAATGGATCATAATCCTTTAGTAATACAACCTAGGTTTATCAACTCCCAAAATAAATAAAGCACTTGTCCTCACCGAACTCATTACAAATTTTCCCTCAGACACTAAAGCTTCACCCATCAATATAGATTTTCTCGAGTAACACCTCTTCTTCATCCCCTCTGATGACCCTTGGTATGGGGACCTTCTCGTCTGCCTTCGAACACAGAATTTTGGGTCTCACCTCTCTTGAGATGATCATCGACACATTCATGATCAGGCCCCTCGATACCTCCTCATCGAATATGTCTTCTACTGACGTGGAGTCAGCACCATTCTTTGTGGATGTCTAACCATTGACGAAACTGAGAGAGTCTTGAACGATTTCCATAGTGGCGCTTGTGGTGGCCACCTCTCGAGTATGTCCACCACACAAAAACTCATTCGAGCAGGGTACTTCTTTCCCATGTTGTTTCATGACTGCATCCACGTTGTCAAGTGATGCGACAAATGCTAGCTCTATGCAAACAAATAACGAGCACCACCTACTCTTCTACTCTTGCAACTCCTGGATCGGTCGACTCGAGCTCCCATAATATCCAAATCTCCTCCAAATGATTTCATCAAATCACTATAGCGATGGGTACAAATGAGGTGGCATTGTGGGCCCACCAGCCATATATAGTCCCTTTTTCCAAACTTCCACACTCAGTCATAGGAGCCCAGATCCTCTTTTTCCCAATCCATTCTCAGCCACAGGATCATGGTCCCACCATCTACACAATCACATTCCCTGGGTCATCATATGAACTTGGCCCCGGGGGACCATTTTTCTCACGTCACATCTAGGTACGCATGCTTATGTTCAAAATTATCAGATAACTGTTATATGTTATGTATCATCAGATATTGTTCATGTCAGGTATTTGGGTTTTATGTGTGCACGTACTGGTTCATCGCAAATGACACAATCCCTTTAGGTATATGTTTGACACTGGCATGTAATTTTTCCCTCTAAAAATTAATTCATCTATGAGTCACACCCTCCGACATTCACCTTTAGGGTCCTTATATTCAACTCTATAGCACCATCACCTTGGCTGCATTTTGGTACTATCACTTGGTAACACTCTCCCCCACATGATTTTTCCCATTCATAGTTCCCCTTGGAAACTTGACACTCATGTTGCTTTCACCCCCTAGGGATGGGAGTCTTGATAGTATTATTCACTTTTGAGAATAAGCCACATACTTCTTCTCATCATAATTGCTAGCTTTCCAAAATGGAATCCCAGGTTATCTCATCTCGGTTCTATCTAACTGCACCTCCCTAGTATTATTATCCCTCCATCTCATTTACCATCAATTTTCCCATCTGTAGATTGCCCTCCATTCATTTACCTCATACAGAAACTCACCCATGGGGCCCCCACCCTCCACAATTTCTCTTCACAACTTGCGCCCTCACAGGCCAGGCCATCTCGCAATGGGGCACCCATTTCTATATATGTACACTCATCCCAAAATATTCTTTATTTATTTGGTAATTGTAAAAATCCTTTGTTTTCAGAATTTACTTAGCTTTTTGTCATCACCCCCGATAACCTTTTTTCTCCCAGCAACGCAACCCATGTATACCTTGGCTGGGAAATCCAAATCATTCTCTAGGGAGAAAAAATAAAATATGCTCCTAACCTCACACATCAGGGGGTATCTGTTATCACTGAAATTTCTTCCACAAATTTTCACACAAATGGTTATAGAAATACAACAATGCCAACAACAATTAGTTCACCTGTGGCACTAAAATGAATTTCAAAAGGAAAAAACTATACAATTGGGCAAAAATTGACATGCAAAAAATCACTAAAGGAAGTGCACACACAGTGTGCAGGCCAACAAAGCCCTCATAGCACACAATGTGCCAAATGCACGACTGTGTATGAGAAAATATGCACACTCTTGTGAATGATGCATTTATGGTTCTTTTCATCCACCCAACCAGTTATGGACCAACTCCCAACCTAATTTGGGCTCCATATCTGAGCGAAATCTGAATGGGGGGCTGGTCAAGGACCAAAGGGTGCCCTAAAAGGCCCCTTGTTCACACCAAGAACCAATTATATTTTTCCTTGAAGAAATGCTATAAATGAAATCCATGGGTGCACTAAGAAACAAATATCTTCATAGTATTGTTATGTTGCCTCAATTCTCCCTTGATATTCTTGTTTTCTCCTTGGAGTATTCAAGCATTATTGCAATAGGCCATTCCACTCACCTCTTGAGGGAATAGGAATTTATGTTCTTCATCATTTTCCATTTTTCTTCCATTGTAAGAGGAGATCTCCATTAGGGAAGTCAAGAGCCCTCCCAAGGAGGAAGAGGGGACCCATAAGTCCTCATTTTTCTCTATGATGTTTTTTCAACTAATATAATTATCCATTGGTGGCATAATCTTGGTCATTGGTTGATTGTTTATGGTTCAAAAGTTTCTTATTCATTCTAGTTTTTATTTATTTCATTGTTTTATTTTGTTTATTTTTTTATTACATATGTTTGGCTTGTTTAACCCACTCACAATCTTGTTTCTTGTCTTTCAGGCCCAACTAGGCATGCAAGTGCCATTGTTTTTCTCACCCAAGTGAAGAAAATAGTACAACAATAAGTACCAAGTTAAAGATATGAATGTGTATATTGAGCCTCTTTTGACGAGATACTAAAGTTATGGGAGGGCATCACTATGTATGACATCTGTAAACCAATTGGGCAGAAGATATTTCAATGTCATGGAATACTTTTATGGACAATTCATGATTACCCAAGACTAACACATTTTTGTGGTATGTAATGTTCCATATTGCACGCTCGAATAATATATAATTAATTGAATATATCATGCATGTTTTTTAAATAATCATTTTGTATATTAATAATTCACATTCCATATGTTGTATGTCTTCAAGCAAAGGGTAAATTTGGATGTCCATTTTGTGGCCCTAAGATGAAATCTCATAACAAAATTCAAGTATAACAATGTTTTGAAGAAATATCCTTGAAACTGTGTACTCCCGGTGAAATAAATACTTACAGAAATCTCTAGAGTTTCCTTATTAACAAAATTCAAAAACTATTTCACTAGGAATCAAACAATAGAGACCAATCACCAGGTTGGAAGTGTTTCTTCTTAATAAACTTGTCATGCCACCTGCTCCTCTGGTTTTGGACTAATATTGTCCGTTGGATAGAATCTTGCCTGATTTAATCCAACTCATTCAAATGTAGGGCTCGTTGCTTCTGAGCCTCATCCAGGTTCAATCCTAATTCTGTGACAATACGGAAGGTCCTTACCTGGAATTCTATTGGTAAAAGTACTTATTTCCCGTACACTAGCTCATAAGGGGTATGCCCAATGGTATTCCCCTAGGTAGTTCAACATGCCAAAAAAGCCTCTGGGAGCCTATCATCAAAATCCCATTGATGTAATTGAACATTCTTGGTCAAGATGGCTTCTAGAACTTTGTTTGTAGATTCTACTTGACCATTGGCTTGCGGGTGGTATGGAGAAGATTTACAATGTTTAATCCCATATTTATCTGTTATCTATTTCATCAGATTGGAAGTGAATTGAGTGACTTGGTCGGTAACAATTTCACGAGGGACATCGAAGCAGGTAAAGATGTCTTCATAGATGAATTTTACAACAGACTTCTTTGTAGCCCTAAATAGGGATTTTTCCTCTACCCATTTCGTGATATAGTCTATACAAACCAAAATATAGCTCTTCCTATGGGACATGGGTGAAATTGGTCCTACAAAGTCGAGGGCCCATTTTTCAAAGGGTTCTATCATAACTTGGGCATGCAAAGGCATTTATTCAATTGACATAGGTCTTCCTATCCTTTGGAAACTATCATCACAACTTCTCACATACTTAGCAACATATTTGAAAATGCTAGGCTAATAGTAACCCGAATATAGCACCTTATATGTTGTACGTTTGTCAAAAAAATGGCCACCACATGGTCCATCATGAGAGCTTCATAGTATATCAAGTACCTCGTCCTCTCGGACACATCTAAGAATAATTAAATAAGGACCCGTGCGAAAAATATCATGACCAACCCAAGAGTAATTAACACTTCGTGTAATAATTTTCCTCTTTTCATTAGGTGACAAATGAGACGGTAACTTCCTAGTAGCCAGATAGTTTTCCATATCCGCAAACCATGGGGTATTGATAGAAAGGGAAAAGAGGTGCTTGTCTGGGAAACTATCATCTACAGGGATATCATCATCCTCATTTTTTATTCATGAAAGAAAGTCAACTACTACATTATCCTTTCCAGGTCGATCAAGCACAATAATATTAAATTCTTGCAATAACAAAAGCCACCTGGTCACTCGACCATTAGTTATGGGTTTATTCATGAGGAATCTAATGGTTGAATGATCAGTATGCACAAATACTTCATAACCTGTAATGTAATGACGAAACTTATTAATAACATGAACAACTGCCAAGAATTCCTTCCTGGTGATTGTGTAGTTCAACTCGGCAGGGGACAAGTTCTTGCTCACAAAATAAATGGAATAGGACTGTTGGTCCTCTTTCTTCCGTAATACCCCTCCTATTGCAGTGTTGGAGGCATTAGTGGATATATGGAATGGGAGAGTCCAATTGGGCCCTCTAAGAACTGGTGCCATAGACAACTTAGATTTTAGGGTTTCAAAGGCAGTTTGACACTGCTCAGTCCAAACAAAATCAACATCTTTTATTAATAATACAAACATAGGTGCAACAATCTTTGTAAAATTTTCAATAAACTGCTGGTAATATCCGACATGTCCAAGAAATATTCTCACCTCTTTATGAATCTTGGGGGGTGGAAGTCTGATGATGACCTCAATATTTGCAGGATCAACTTTTATCCCTTCAAATGAAACATGATGTCCTAGAACCACTCCTTCAGTTAACAACATTTTGCATTTTTCATGACTTAGAGATAGGTTCATTTCCTGGCATATGATGAGGACCTTTTCTAAGTTGTATAAGGCTTCCTAGTAAGTGTTTCCATAGACTATGAATTCATCCATGTAGACTTCCACACAATCATGAATAAGATTGGCAAATATCCTTAATACTTCTCATTTAAAAGTGGAAGGAGCATTACACAATCCGAATGGTAAGACCCTATAGGCATAGGTACCCCAAGGACAAGTAAAGGAAGTCGTGTCCTGGTTCTCCGGTGCTATAAGAATCTGGTTGTACCTGCTGTACCCATCTAGAAAGGAAAAATAATTCTTTCCAAACAAAGTATCTAGAACTTGGTCAATGAAAGGGAGAGGAAAGTAGTCTTTCAGAGTGGCTTTGTTGAGTTCCCAGAAATCAACACAAATTCTCCATTTCCTGGTCACATTCTTTGGAACCACTACAAGCAGGGATACTCACTTACTATAGGATATGGGATAGATAGATCCGACATTTAACAACTTTTGGATCTCCTCCTTGACTATATCTTTAAGTGTTAGGTTCATCCTATTCTGGGGCTACCTAACATGTGTTACTTCCCCCTGGGTATATATGTGATGGATGCATGTGTCAGGGTGTATACCCTTCATGCCAGTGTATTCCTAAGAAAATGATCCTGATTGTTCTTTAAGGATATCTACTAACTGTTTATGTTGGTCTGCATCTAGCCCAGAATTTATATGTAAAAAAAATTCTAGACTAATCTCATAGGGAAAAGTGTAAGACATGGAAGACTCATCTATCTCGAAAATAAAAGTTGTTGAAGAAAAAATGGATGGGTCTAATTGTTCTTTAAATTATTCCCCAAACATGTACTCAAATTGGGGAAAAGACTGTGGAAAATCCACACATGTGATATAAAAAATAAACTGGTTTAGCACATTTTTTGTTGTGTGCTCTTGAAGTGCCCATGCATGGTCACTTGGAAATACAGGTTCTTCCTAGTCCTATTTCTCGTATGGACATTCAAGCCACCATATATTATCCATAATAGGTTGATATGGAGGGTAAATGGTGAGCTTCTGGATAGAGAGACCATTCGAGATGGTCATTTCTCCTTCTCTACAACCAATAAATGTATTGGTTGTGGATAGCCAAGGTCTTCCCAAAATCACAAGATGGCCTTTGGAAATATCCTTTGAAAGAATGACAAGAAAGTCTATGGGGTACTCCCATAAGGCTAAAGTAACCATGACATCATCTGAAATTCCTTCAGGTATAACCCTAGTCTTATCTTCTAATTCCAAAGTGGTTGGGGTAGGTCAAAAAAGAGGTTGTAACTGTAATTGTTCCAAGGTAGTAGCGGTCATAACATTGATGGCTGCCCCTAGGTCTATGAGAGTGTTTCCAATGGAGACCTCATTAATGGTTATGGTCACTATGTGGTTTCCTAGATTCCCATATTTTTCTAGTTTCGACTGCTCTGATATGTATTCAAAAAGTCTTCCTATCAAGTGTACTGTAGGGGGGTACATTTTCTTCCTACCTGGCTTCTTGATACACAATTATTTGACTACCTTACTGTAGATTGTAATGTATTCAATGGATTGAAACAGATGAATATTGACACAAATATTTTTCAATTCATTAAAAATGTCAAATTCCAATTGGGTGGTAGGTTTCTCGATTACGAATCGGTCTGGATAAGGAGGGACCTTCGTAATTTTTGAAGGTTCATTTTGGGGAAGTTTCGGTTTTTTATTTTTTGGGATAATAACATATTCCCACCTAGTGTCATCCATGGGTTGTTTGGTGGCTTCTTCTTCTTCTTCTTCTTGGATGACTACTGAAGGTCTTTGCCTCTCTAGAAATTTTCCCGATCTTAGTTGAATTTCCTGTAATGGAATAAGAGTGATAACATATGTTGGGAAGGCCTTCATCTCAACATTGTGAAGAGGTTGAGGGGGCTTATTATTGGGATTTGGCACTGGTTGTGTCGGTAATAGTGTTGGTCTTGGGGAGCTTACATTTTGATACTGTAGAAGTTGTTGTTGTGGAATAGGAGGTAAAGGTGGTGGAACAAAACCTGGCAAAACCTGTAGTGTTCAATAAGTACTGAGGATAATGATAGTTGGACATAGGGATAGGTGGAGCTTGAGGGTTTCCTTGGTTATGTCCTCCTCTCCATCCTTGAAATAAACGATTTTGATACTGATTAGACCAGTTTTTCTAACCTAGTGAGTTCCACTATTGTTGTTCTTGATAATAGGGTGGAACTTGAGACTGTAGATCCAGGTATGTGGGTTGATTCATAGGTTGCCATGGCCTCCTAGGTTCATAAGAAGACTCCCCAGGATATCCACTCCTATAGATGGCTAATAAACTAGGTAATGATGGACATTTTTCATTCACATGGTTGTATGTACAAAAGCCACAAACTGAAATGTTATCTAATGGGCATTCCCTTGAGGAATGCTTCCTGCTGCATCTTGGGCAATATATGCTCATTGATGCATTTTCCTCCTCTTGTTTGTTTTTTATTTTTATGGTGTCCAACTGGGAACCTATTGTTCTTAATATATCTATCTTGAAGTTCTCTAAAAGTTTCCCTATATCTGCTCTTGTGATACCACCTGAACTAATTGGTTTTAGGTTTATGTTGTAAGGGTCCCGAACATTCTTTCTTGTTTTGGCTCTACTCCTTGAGTAATTTTTACACATTTCACATATTTCAGCAAATGGTTTATGAGATATGTCACCTGATTCCATCAGGTTAAGCATCACTAGATATTCTTCTGAAATTCCCTTAAGAAAAAGAGCCCTAATTGCATCCTTTAGGAGGTCATGGTATTTTGACTTCTGGGAGATATAACCAAATCTTTCCATATAGTCTTCAAGGGTCTCATGTTCTAACTGTTGGATTTTAAATATGTCATTATGAGACTCTTTGGTCTTGCAGTAGTCCTGGTACTTCTTAAGAAAGATGTCTTTCATGGCTTCCCAAGACCTAATACTGGATTCTCCCAACCCCATGAACCATCTTAGTGCAGAGTCTTTGAGGGTGGCAGGAAAGAGTTTTAATTTCTAGGAATCTTGTACATAGTTGTAGCTCCTACACAAGATGTCAAATTCAAATAGAAAGTTGTCTGGATCTTCACTGTTTTTACCATAAAAGGTAGGCAGTGCTAAGAGAAGAATATTCTTCATGTTGAATTTTGAAGTGGTGCTTAAAATCGGAAACCTGAAGGTAGTTTCGGTTTGGTTTCCAGTTTCTTCTTCCTCCCCATGTATTATATTGTTATGGTCTTCCTGATCATCCATATTGGCCTGGTTTCCAAAAAGAGAGTACCTAGGTGGTTTTATCTTTGAAGAGAACAAGGTTTCCCTTTTATGGAAAGGTCTTCCTACAGATTGGATGTCTAGGACTCTACTCGAGCCGATTGAGATTATTGGTGCCAAATTTTCTATGTCAGTTTGAGAGATAATCACATTCACTGAAATACCAAACAAAAGATTCACATGTTCAGGGTCAATTATATCTTCAAAATTAGGATCTCCTGGTGGTGGTGTAAAAGAAAAGGTTGTATTGTTTGGTTCTATGGAAGGCTCGAGTGGTCTTGCCTCTTGTCCAAATATGATTGATGCTTCAATTTCTTGTTCTATAGTACTCCCTATGTTAGTCTTCTCAGAGACTATTTTAGCTCTTTGAGTTGAGCTAGCTCCTGTTTTTCGGTATCGGTCTATGGATTTTATAAGTGGAGCGTTCCTTCCCCCAAAGAGATCGGAAGGAACCTTGGTTGAAAGGTCTGATTTAGATTTAATGTATCTACCTTGTGGGTCTCTAGGCCTATTCATGAAAGAAATAAAAAAGAAAAAAGAAAAAACTACCATTTGGTTTCTAGGTCTATTCATGAAACTAAACAAAAACAAAAACAAAAACTACCATTGGGTTTGAGGGAATCTGTTATAGCAGATGCGTAGGTTCTTAAATCTCATCTTAAAGCTCCCCCACCACCAATATAATGCTAAGGTCTAAGAATGATTTATTTACTAACTACATCTTACCTTGAGACAACTCCCAAACAATGGCGCCAAAAATGATGGGTGTTGTATATGCACTAAAAACAAAGTAAAAACCCTCAATTAAATTGTCAACCCGGGGTAAGTAAACTTAGAGTTGTAGCAAAAAATAAGACAAAGGTAGAAGGGATGGTAGTAGTATAGTCTAACTAAGGAAGTGGCTATCCAAGGGCTAATCTATTCAAGCAAACCTATCTAATTATCAAACCCTACTAAAAAACTTGAAACTATGTAACCTAAGTATGTTTGGGCCAAGGATCGATGGATAGTTCTAAGACAAGTAAAAACCCTATGTAAAGAAAACTAGTTCATAACAATAAGCAAAAACAACTATTAAGCATAACACAATAAGCAAATAACCAAAGAAAACTATTTTAACTTGCCAACCTACATTCAATGAGCAACTACCCTATAAAAAAAGTAAATAAACAAGAAACAAACTATCCTACTAAAGCAAGAAAACAAGTAAGCAAAGACAACTAACTAACCTATTAAAGAAAGTAAACAAATACAACTAACTGACCTATTAAAGAAAAATAGACACGTAAGCAAAGACAACTAACTAACTTACTAAAGAAAATAGACAACTAACTACTGCAACCAATCAAATTAAAACTTCTCATTGAACAACTATCTAGCCTAAGAGGCATGTGGACTAAATTCTTAATTCAAAACTATTTCTAATTCATGAAAGGAAATATATTTAATTGAGAGAAAGAAAGAACTAACAACTAACCTTTAATCTATGATAAGCAAACTATTCTCTAACCTATCAAAGAAAAAGATTGTCTATCCTACAACAACAATAAAACTATCTTCTAGACTATTAAAGCAAGAAACTATGTCTTCTTATCTACAAAAACAAAAAACTATATTTTGATCTACGAAAACAAGAAACTATATTTTAACCTATAAAAAAGTCAAATATAATGTTGGTGGTTGTGTGAATGTCTTCGATGTCGGATGATATCTCGATGGCACTTGACAATAAAGGACAATTCAAGTGGTATAAGCTCAACACTGATCTCAATATCAAAGTGAAAGGTATGGATTAAACAATCCAATGGGAATTTAGCCATGACAATAACAATCGTCATTTACCCTACATATTTATTAACCATGAACAATATAACAAGATCATCATTGTACTTCTATACTATGTAAGAAAAACTAGATTCAAACATTAACTAAGAAATATAATTGCAATTTAATTCTAGAAAGGAAATTACATAAAATGAAAACTATGCTATATCTATTCTAACAATTCAAATTGTAATAAGGAAATGCTTAAGAATGTAAATTACGACATGACATTAAAAAGTAAACTACCAAATGTATTAGCCAACAACTATGTAAGAAAGATCTATATAAAACTGAAATAAGAAAGCTATCATTAAAAACTGAAATTAACTCTATCCATCCATCAAATCCTAGTCGAAGAAAAACTAAAATAAAAACTTTGTTCTACTCTATTTAAAACTCTGTTTTAAACTTGATTCTAAAATCATAAATAAAGACATAATCTAATATCTAATTACACATGGGGTTAGTCTAAGAATTTTCAAATCCATTCCTAAATACAAGATTAATGCATGCTAACACAATCCCTCATACTAACCTGCAAAAGAGAATCAAAGAAATTAAACTACAACAACAAACTAATTAACACAATGAAAAATGCATGTACAGGAAATAAAGAGAACAAATAAACTATGAAATGCATAAACAACACAAAGAACAGTTACCAGACTATTGGTGGCCCCCCCCAGCAAGTCGTGGTCACTTTCTAAAAGCACACCATGAACTCACCAATTCGAATTCACCATGAAAACTCAAAAACATAGTTCTTGTATAATCTGGCAATGTAAAATAGAAAAACAGAGTAAAATCATTTTTCTATCTATCACACTGATGTTTCTACTACTTAACAACTATCTGACTACCTTGGTGGTATTTATAATGTTTACAGGCCAACTAATGGACCACAGGAGGGTCAAACCACTTCTAAAGTCAACAATTTTCATTAAATGGTGCCCTAATTACTAAAACAGAGTGAGCCAATAATTTCCCTCCTGAACAACTAAAACTGAGTTGTCGGGAGCTTAGTAGGTGGAGGGGGAAAGCATGAACAAAACCCACATTACCGATTCACCCATCACTAGATGCCAATACCATAACCACCAAGTCTCCCTCCATTTTTGTGCAATACATAGTGCTGGACAGAGTGTCGAATCGGGTACCAGAACGAGTGCTGGAAGGAGTGTTGAACTGAGTGTCAAAAGTAGAAAAGTGGTGCATCTTCTCCCTGTAAAACCAAAAAATGTGAATCAGATCCTTGGAAGCTTAAAAACATGATGAATTATACTCAATATAATCATTAAACATGAATCATACATACCCAGTGTCGATCATACCATTTGAGCATAAAATTATTCAAAAAGCTCCTTCAAAACATGAAAAACACATATGTACATTTGACAAAAAGTGTCTAATAACTGTCATAAATTGATCATATCTTAGGCCCAACAATACACCCACTTGTTTTGGTAGATGAATTAAGGGATTACCTTAAGAGACATTTCAAAACCCTGTAGGGGGCTTATGCTTATGTTTGAATGTTATTCGAGTTGATGAATACTGGTGCAACATTTCAAAGGGCCATGGATCATTCCTACCATGATTTGATTTTTAAGACGATGGGTGATTATCAATATTATCTCACTATCTATTTCAAGGTTAGGGAACAACATGTGTTCCATATTAAAGAATTTTTATCATGTAGAATGCATGGAATATTTATAAACCTCCCAAAATTGTTTTTTTCTATCACATACTTAATTAAACCCCTATGGAATATTTATAAGCCCCCCAAAATTGTTGTTTTCTATAGAATATTTATAAACCCCTAACTCCTATAACATATAATACTTAATTAATATCTAAATTCTATAATTGTTAACCATATAATCATTAACTCTTAGAACCACTTTCATCCATAACCCCTAATATAACTCTAATAATGTCTAACTCTTTATAGAACCTACTTCCTAACATTAATGTAACCTTTAACACCTAACTACTATAAGTACTCAATCACACCTAAAATCTATAAACCCTAATATAACCCATCACCTGTATAACCTTTATACCCTTATAATTCATAACCATTATCCTCTATAACTTAACCCTTGTAACCCCCTACCTCCAACATGCATCAATGTTAATTCTTAACTCATATAACAAACTCATAGTCTTGAAAACAACCCATACAATAGACTCATGTGTTGGCTCGAGCACCATTAAAGTCTACAAATTTTTAGATGGGGATACCCCACTTGGTAAATTTTGTTGATTAATTGGGTCGGTTGTCATTGATGTTGACACTTGAAAAAAGTTTGGTAGCGAATTCCAGTAGCACAAAGGTTTGGGTAATGGACCCAAGCTTGTTTGATCGATAATGGTATGAGTTTTGATATATTTGCAAGTAACACTATTCTATATGGATATTTCATTTCATGCCATCTCTGGTGGTATGTGGAATGTCACATTCTAATGTCCCCACTTTGGGACATCATCACAGGGCAGAGATTTATGATGACCAGAGTAGCCAGATCGATGCTAGAGAGAGTACAGGGGTATTTGAGAGGCATTGTGGGGTCCATCTTGCATTGATGATCACATTCCATCATTATGATCCATTCCGCATAGGTTAGCTTTGGTTTCGTTGCATTCCGACAATTTCCATGATTTTGACTATTTTGAGCTATAAATCAATGGAATTCACTGAAGAGGTCATCTTGGGCACATTACTTGGAGGAACCTCTCAGTGTAATATCTCATTGGAATCGGGAGGAGCAACACTACAGGATGGGATGGCTAGAAGTGACTTTCAGTGGCCAGGGAAGCCACAAGGAGAGATAAGGA
>ML832930.1:33394-85553 GCA_009831015.1 Picea engelmannii
TATTGTTTGTGCTCATTAGCGCACACTGTGATATAGGTGAAGTGGCAGTCTATGCTGAATTTTATCAAAGGTCTAAACCTGTGAAGTGTGTTTGGGTTGAGGCGTGGTGTATACTGGATTGCATTCTTCAATTGGTTGTAATAAGCATGGAAGATGACATTGGAATTCCACTGATTGTCCATGTCACTGGAGTACCACAACATACAGAACTTCGCAGCCAGTGGTTCGAAGGGTTTGATCTCCAAAAAAGTGGCACCTTCTGGTAGCTCCCAGGTGATGAAAGTGATTATTATGAGCAACCAACTAAAGTGGAATTCATACCCTTGGTCTTGCGCTTCTCTGCAATCAAGCTCTAGCTGGTTTACAAGGTACTGCACCCAGTTCATCTGTAGTCCCTCGGTGCACTTCCCCGCGAGGTCAACTACGAATCTAGTCACTTGTGTTGGTTTGTTCTTTCAAACTAGCTTGTCCATGATCATCTGACAGGAAATACATACTGCACCACTCTGTATAGAGGCTACCTTGTATCCTCACGTGCCTTTCTTGACATTGCCATAAGTTTCTTTTATCCTCTGCACTAGTGCTCTGTCTAAGGTATTTCTAGGGTAAAACTCCTGTGGGTCAGGGCCTTGCATACTAAGTCATGTGATCTGATTGATCAAGGTCGGATCCACAGTGATGCAGCGGTCCAACCATAAGTATCCTCCGTGGCAGGAGGACAACAACAACTTGAAGCATGCGTTGACTTCGTGGTGTCTGTCGAAGTGCGAGATCTTCATTACATTAAGCAGTGTGGACTGTGCAAGGTTCTCGGTCCATGACTATGGGACAATATTAGAATTATTGTCTTTGGTCCTGGTTAAGTACTTATGCGGGGCTAACATTTTGTAAAATTTACGATCTCCAAGGTTAAAATCACAAAATTCCAGTGCTGCAAGCTTATCCTGGTCAGCATGAACTGCATGCACCCCTTTCGGAAGGTACGCAGTGATCAAAGTGTACTTGAAGTCTCGAGGTACTCTTTCATGGTTGATGGCACCGCTTAGAGGTGGTAAGTAAGTAGTAAGAATGCATGGGATAAGATTGGCATTTGCGATGTCATCCCTGTGCTTGGTCTGTTTCTCATCGGTTGGCCGGGATGGACCAGCGCGAGCAGTGGAAGGGGAGGCCTAGAGTCCTCTTGTTGATGATTCTTGGACTCCTATAGATAATCCTTTCTTCGACATGACTCTCTCAGTCATTAATTCAATCAAAACTTCTTCAACTACTTTCTCAACAATGTTGAGCTCGTCCGACATACAAGCTTGGGTCAACTAGCTCGGGTGTGAAATGAATTCAGAGACTATAGTGAATAGTATGGGAACAAGGCAATGATCACAAGGTGAATTAATCTCAGGTTTCAGGCTCAAATTTTCACTTAGAAAAAATTATTCTCGGTGCATGGCGCAACGGACTAAGTAGGGAAACTTAGCAATGATCTGCTTGCAACGGGTATGAGGTTGCATTAACTTATGTTCTGTCCATTATGGAATGGTCGAATGGTCTGGTGGTGAGCCATAAATGATTTCTGACCCATTCGGAGCAACATTAGAATGGTTATATTGGCTTCCAACGACTATATTACTTCACCTCGACGAAGTGGCATATGTCGTTGTTCTGATATCCCGACGAAGCTCCAATTCTACAAAGTGTCTTGCTGCGAGGTACCCTCTGGGATATTCTATAATTTTTCAATCTTAGCCTTATTATTACTTATCTTTCTATACTTCTTTCTAGTGAGCTTTGTCTCGATGATTCTCTTCCCATTTTGATTCTTATTTTCCTCGGACATAGTCACTTTGTGCTAGTGAGATTCTCCCCTAGTGTTTAGGTATATCACTTCTTCTTTGTCCGGGGTAGAAATTTCAACCTTTTTTGTAGCTCTGGCCTCAACATCTGGGCTTCTAGTGTCATATGGATTCGATTGGTTCTCTTGTTCTTCTATCAATTGTGTAATCCTTTTAGTCATGAAATCTTTTAACTCTTGTCTTTGTTGTTATAAAACCTCTTCTTCTTCCTTCTTTCTGGCTTGATCTCTTTCAATCCAAGGTTTTTCGAGTAGCATAGTAAATGGGGCATTGTGCTCAATGAATTTGATAATCTCAAAATCTTCTTTTGTCGAAGTTCCATTGACTGTCATAGGTATTTGAGAGAGTTTTCCACATAACATCATCAATTTTCTTCTGAATAGTCATATTCCTCCCAACGAAGGAATCATGGAAGGATTCCCTATAGGTTCCCAAGTTATTTCTAGCATAATGTTCACTTGTGTTTCTTCATCAAGAATACATTCAATGTCGAAGTCCCCTATTCTTGCTTCGACTTGCTCCTTTTCTTTGAAGATATTTGGTAATCGGACATCTTTATATTCCTTCAGGGTTTCTTTCATATGTATTAATACTTTCTCTGATTCTTGTTGGGTTTCTGCCTTTTCTGTATCTGCTTTATGGTATTCTTGATTTAGATTTATCTTTTTAAGGTTAGTGATCATTCTAGGGAAATCCAATACCTCATGTTCCCTAGCTTTGCAACAGAGACAACTAGGTCTTCTACCAGGGCATTCCTTAGCTAGATGGACTGCTTTTCTATGACTGTAACATAGGATTAATCCTCACTTTCTTTTAAATGATCCCCAGCCTCTTTTTTACTGCGCATTAGAATCGTGATAGCTAACCTATAGAAAATTATTTCTAGGATCCTGCATCCATTTGATAGTCCAGACATTCTTTCTATGCATAGGTATAACATATCTATCATTATACTTATCAGATCTATTCATATCAAACTTTCTTTCATCTATTAATTCCCTAGTTTTTAAGCTAGGACAAAATCTATCAAACATACATAGATCCATTCTCTAGAAACAAAAAAAAATCACTTATCTTACTTCTACAGAGCACAAAGCTTCCAGATCTAATAACTTTTGACTATTCTTACCTTTATTAGAGCACAGAGCTTACATATCTTACCTCTTTTCTGCAGATCTGAGCTCTTCCTTTTAGAAATTTCCACTTTTATTTTTCTTAGAGCATAGAGCGTTCAGATCTCACTTCTTTTCTTCTGATATAATCTTCCTTTCTTCAGATCTGACCTTATTCCTAGCACAAATCTTCACAGGTCGGGTACAAAGTTGTGCACTAGGGCAACAGATCTACGCACAGAGATTTCTTTTTCACAAGGTTTCTTCTTCCTCATTTCCTAGCAATCACAGTTTCAGGTCCCAGCAATGGGACCATTTTTTGGCACAGGGACAGACCCAGGGTTCAACACTCAAGAGCACACCAAAAAATCCCTAAATACCAACCCTTTTGGCAACACCTATGAAGCAGATGAAGTCTTTCCCAAGGTAGAGGTAGGGGTGGTTGCAAGACTCAGGTTTCTGCAACCTTAGCTGGGACATAGATCTGTGATTATATCATTTACAAAGCACTTAGAATCAATCATTCATCAATATTCAACCCTTATTCTACTTCAAAGATAGCACAGAGCATCATGGTGTACACTCATATCTATAGTATTTCAGTACTTAACCATAGTAACCTAGATCAAATCCAGTAGATCATCACTAAGCATACTCATACACATAAGATCTAGCAATCATATATATCTGAGAAGCACAGATCATAAGTGGATATATCAAAGCACATAGCATAAGAAGAAACACATTGAATCAAAGCATAGAGCACAACACACAAATTTACGTGGTTCACCCCCACCCTGGGGCTACATCCATAAGATCTTCTTCTTTATTATCATATTCAATCTGTTACAAGCACAAAGCCTCCAAAACCCTTATTTGCATAGGACATAAGATTCGTGCAGCTTGCTAGATCCTTCTTCCTTGCATTACAACACTTAGCTTTCTATCGCAACCTCACAATAACTTTCACTTAGCCTTGCAATCCTTACACAGTTCGCACAGAGCACTTATTAAAAATCACATAGATGCACTACCAATTTCACTAAGCAATCATATATACTACTTCTTACATTTCCTATCCTTCTATTTATACATTACAAAAGTGGGCCTAATCATGGGTAAACCCACGGGCCGTCATCCCTTTCCCATTACATTAACCTAAAACCCTAATAGGGCCCAAAAGTGGACCAAGATCCCATGATCTCTGCTTCTCCTAGCGCTCCATATTTGATAGGCTATCGAATTCCAAAACGGTCAAATATGACCAAGTGCTCCTCAAAACTTGGTCAAGGGACAACAAGCCATGTCCGAGGTGGTTAGATTAGATTCAGGTGGCACACTGTATTGATGACCGTGAGTTTGCAGAAGAATTTATTCTTCGCTAGTGAGGAGGATATTGTGATCTGCCAAATTTCAGGGTGGATGGGCCCTGGGTTTTGATACTACCCCATTTTTTGTGGGGCATGGTGTACCTCTTGTTGGGTATTCATCACACCTTGTTGTGGAATAGTGATTTTCAATACAGTCGGGGGTGGTTGTTTCAAGTATTGTTGTGGGGCCTGGTGAGGGACAAGCAACACTAGAGGACGTGGTGTGTTCATGGATTCTTTCATCCATTTGAAGTCATCAATTTGGGGGAAATGGTGAGTATAATGTCCATACTCACCGCAAAGAGCATAAGGGAATTTCATCCTGAGGTTGTTATTGTTGTTCTTCCCTTATCGTTTGTTTTTATTGTCCCCTTGGGGGTTATGGTTACCTTGATTCTGGTTTCCCCCAACAAGTTGGTTTTGTTGGGGGTTATTTCCACCTGGTCCCAGGTTATTATTGTTTCATTTGTTTCCTTTATTCTTGGAATTATTTGACTGATGGATTGGATTTTCCGTATTCAACTGTTCAAAATTATGAAGTTGTAGAATGGGAGAGGGATGAAAAACATTATCATCATGTGGTTGTCCGTGTGGAGGAGCCACGGGCTGTGGAGGACTAGGAAATGGAAAGTGTGTATTTTTCTGTGGAAACGATCTGTAGGGAACATAAGAAGGTGAAGTGCTTTCACTAGTGCCCAGGTTATATGTTGAGGTAGAAGGGGAACCTGAACTTGGTTGAGAGGTCAAACACATCATGGGTTTTGACAAAGGTCCACTCATGGGTGGTGGGGGATAAACAGGATATGGTTGTTGGTAAGGGAGCATAGGGTAATAATATTTCCCTCCATATGGTTGCGGATATTGAGGTTCACCATATAAAGGTGGTCGTTGGATGTAAGGGTTGTGGTTTGTCATGGTACCAATCAACCCATCTGTAGCATGAGACATTCCAGGTTTGTCCTGGCTAAATGGTATGGGTCTGGGTGCATAAGGTAAAACTGTGTATAAGTAACCTAACTAAGCATAGATAAGGTCGAACTATTGGGCCTTGCTAATGGATTCCTCTTTGGATTGAGGAAAAGTGGATGCTACATCTTTGGAAAATATAGAGATGAGTGATTTTAGAAACCTATCGAGGCATTGTTCTTTGGTGGTTTCTGCTTTACATAAACTATGTCGCCAATGTCATTCATGGATGTGGTCGGCAATATGCATAGTTGAGGATTTTTTTCACTTGGAGAGAAGTTATAAACTAGTGTCATGATAAACTAGTAGTTGAAAAAAGGACAAAAAGGCTTTGGCCAAAGATTCAAAAGTCACATGGGACCCTGATTTTTTGTCCACATACCATTTGGTTGATGGACCAGTGAGTGTTATTTGAAATAACCTTAAGAGAATGGAATCATCCATGATGTTGTTTGAAGAGAACCATAAGTGAAAGGTCATAACATGGTTGGCAGGATATTGCCCCGGGTTTCCTTCAAATTTTGGAATATTTGACGGTAGTTTGGTAGGCATATTCGGACATGTGGGGTCATGTAAAATCAGATCATTTGTGAGTGTAGTCAAATTAGGAATGTTGAGAGACACCAAGTATGGCATAGGTGGATTGGGTGGAGGATTAGTTCCATCCATTGTGTGAGTAGTTAGTGGACCTGAGCCTTGAGAGGGATTTGGTGGGGCTGTACTTCTTCCTTGAGAAGAAATTTTCCCTTCACTTCCTTGTGAAGGAGAACCAGTGGATGGATGTCCTTGGAAATTGGACCCAAGAAAAGTGGAACCAAGTAAATATGATCCCAAAATAGTGTCACTCATGCCAGGGGGTGTGATATGTTTGAGCCGGTGAGTCGAGAAGATTAGGAACTCCTCCTAGAATAGGAGGGATATTTTGCAATCGTCTGGAACGACGGGGATTATGTGGATACCCTATGATGTCTGACTAGCAAAGTGAATGTGTGGAAATGGTGATGAGATCAATAAATGAAAAATATACTTGTATAATTTTGACCTTCACAAGATAATATAACTCACAATTTCATGTAATCAAATGAGCATCATACATAAATCAACTGTAAATAAGCATACATGTGGATAGGTGGATTTTGTCCATGTGGGAGAATAAATAAAACAAATTCTCATTTCTTAAAAAGACGTATCATCCTTCCTCTCAAAATAGCACTGGACCTTCCAAGAGAGCTCAACAGTGGGGTCTGAAGCCACCAGAAGAGAAAGTAGTGAAGGATTAAATAATCAGTTATAATGAGGGGTAGAGGGTGCATATACTGAAAGAGATGGAGATATTTCCCAATAGACACACAAAATCTGATCAAGGTGCAATTGTAGCCCACAATTGCCACCTAGGTAGATGTCTTAAATTTGGTCACTAGGTACCTTGGTCAAAGTGTGACATTTAGATTTTCGGCCTCAGAAATGGGTCATGGGCTGGATCCCTTCCGAGAGTTGGGTGAATCAAGGGGGGACACACAAAACAATTGGACCTCAGCCTTCAAACCTTCACAGGTATCTCCATGCCTTATGGTGTAGGAACACTTGACTTGGAGGATTTGAAAGTTCCCTGTTTGTCAACTTCTAATGTTTGAAAATGTGAGAACCAAATAATGGGGGGTTATTTGGATGCCTACCCCCGAGATCCTACCTATACTAAAAATTTCTTTTGGCACCTCATGTGGAGGAAAACTTAGTGAGCTTTTAGAAAAAAAAATTAGATGTGGTGAGCTGAGAGATTGGGGGTGTGAACCAATCTCGTTTGAATTAAGTGGGTGTGGATAATTTATCAAGAAATAGTGGGATGTTTCGTAATTCCTTTGGATAAAACCTACTTCAACCTCCATAATTCAATATGGAAAGTATGTGAGTGAGGAATGACTTTGTGTGTGATCAAGTGAAAAAGTGTGCCAAATTTTAATAATTTAGGTGTGAATTTGCAACATGTGCACTTCATGTGGCCCTTACAAATATTTGTTACCTATCTTACTAAGTTTCATTGGTACAACCTTGCAGAATTTTAAAATCCCTAAAAAACTAGCATGTGGACATATGGGTCCTTACCAATCATTTAAACTCCCTAAATGTTGTTTAGACTAAGAAATCATTTGAAAAACTATCCTAGATTGCAAGCATGTGGGAATGTATGGGCCCGTTACTTTGATCTTTAAACTTCCCTAGTGATGTAAACTAAGAAAGAAATTTCAAAAAACTATCCTAAGTTTGCAACATGTGGGAATGTATGGGCCTTACAACTTTAAGATGATTTCAAAAAGAAACTAAGAGGATCCCTAGGGGGTCTTTATCCTCTCCTAAATATTTTTTGTTTAAGGGAAATGAAATGTCTCCTTAACCACCTTTCTAATTCTCAAGATCGCTCTATGGTGCGAGAGAAGAGTATACTCAATGATCAAGGTTAATTTTTGGTCCCAATGTAAGTGTTTTTATATGTGATAGCAATAATCTCAACTCAAATTTTACAAACCAAACAAGCCATCCATGTGGCAACCAAAGAAAAAGAGGAGAATATTTGGTTCTTTTTACCCCCCAAGTGCCTATGTTTATCTAACCTTTCATATGGGAAATGAGTCTAAGTGGAGTGAAAGGGCATTACAAATTGCATGAAATCAAGAATTTGAAGGCTATTGGCCCTCAAATCATCACAAAAACCCTTACAATTTTCAAAATATGGATATGTGCGTGGGTTACAATCCTGACAGGTGTGCAGTGGGTGCAAAGTGCGCAGAGAAAAGAATCCTATAGGTCGTACAATGCACTAAATGTGTGTCGGTGGACTAGAATATCTGTGCACTTTACTATACGCGTTGGGGTAAGAATTTTTGAGTGAAATTCTCCTCCTCCAACTCATAATTTTTCTTTTGACAGGTAAGGTTGGGCTAGTTTTGGTACTTGGAAGAAAAATTGATTAAAAGAATGTTCATGAGCATAAATGACACATCGTCAACTGGAAGGTCAAATTTGGTTTGGGTTTGTCTAAATAACCCAAGTCGTTTGGAATGAAATGACCTGATGGGTTTAATGGCTCCGTTGGCCAACTAAAGTCCTAAAAAAATAGTAAAAGAAATAAACTAATCTAAAGCTATAATACTAAGGATTTAAATTCAATAATTACAAACATCTCAATGAATATGTGCATATGGTTATATACAATATATATACAATCTTGCAAGATTTCATGGATATCTTGTGAAATAAATGTTTTTTGAAGATGTTTGTGAAGTAGATAAAGAAAGAAAATACATTTTATATTTTCTGTTTAATATTTAAAATCTAAAGAACAAGAGAATGTTAATCAAACACAATTGAAATAAGAACATAATAACAATCAAAGCCAATTTAAACTATTCTTATTTCATTGATCAATAAACTAACAAAAGAACTAGAATACGAGTAAACTAACCTGTGGTTAATCACCTAATGAGTTATGTCTCTATGCAATTCAAACTCCCAGTTGTTCTGCCTGTGAGGAAAACATGTAACAAGTTGGTACTAGCCCTCCTAGAACAAACTCAAGGGTGTTTTGGAGCAGGAATACAAGAGCATATTAATAAAGGAACAGATCCGATGATCTTATAATGATGAACACTTATAATAAAAGAAATTTAATACAAAGCATTCATGTAATACATGATTTAACATCAAGCATCAATCAATGATATTTAAATGAAATATTTATTACAGATGTAATATATGAACAACCAATTATAGACAGAATTAAAGTGTTGAATAATATGAAATATCATATGATCATACGACTAAAGTTGTATAAACGTAATAACATTCCATAACATAAAATGAAAAACACAATGGGTAAGCGCCACACTGGTCTAAAGTCGAGGAGTGAGAAACTTGTCCATACAGTCTTGAAATTTACATGTCCATAATGTGTCCAAATCAAATATTTCTTTCACTACTAAGAGAGACTATTATTTAAACTAGTTCAGGATTCCAATGCTCTTATCATACAAGATATAGGTAAATCAACAAAAATTAGATAATACTACAAAAATAGTGAAACTAGAAACCACTCATGCATGAGTTGGTTTTTCAAAAATAAACCAATTTTTTATAAAATAACAGGCAGAAACTACTGAATACTTGAGCACATGACCCAAGGTGTTTTCTCCATGAAATCAACATCATAATCACCAATTTCCTATAGATAGAAAAACAGATCTGATATTATATACAATGCTAACTATTATTCAAAAGAGACTGGCTACATGATTATGTAGTTAGTTTAAAATAGTAAAAAAAAAGAAAAAAACAAAAATAAATAAAAAGCCTAATCTATTTTATTTTTCATAACAGAATTGAATAAAATTTAAGAAAAATTGTTTTACCATTATAAATTATCCAAAGAGGGATCTAATAGTTCGGAATTTATAATGGCTTTGAAACTGGTTGTGTTATTAATGATTATATTCCCAACCCTCTTACCCTTACAAATTCTCTTTATAAAAAGTTTATCATTATTGTTTGGATTAGATTCGTTCATAAGCACAGAAGTAACTTTCCCTTTTAATTCATCAATTATCTATTCCAAATATCTTCCGGGTTAAAACCTACAGGGTAATTTCTTATCCACGGGGGTTTCATCAACAATAGAAGCTCGTTCATTAAATTCAGATATATTAGGTGAATTGAAGACCTGGCTTTCGGTCACTAGTCTGTCCAAATTAGGGTTTACAATTAGATGAGGGATGACTGTATCATTGACCCAGGTGAATCCATTTCAGTTTCAAAAACCCTCCCAACTAACACCAATTTGCGACAAGTGATAAACCAACAAGATTTTAATGAGTTCGTGGTGAAACAGACTTGAGAAGGAATTCGTGCTCTAATCGTTTATATTGTTTCGACATTTTGTATAGAATCATCAATGAAAGAAGGGAATATATAGCCTGGAACCCAGCAAAATCAATAACAGGCTTGAATCTCTGAGAAAAATAAATAAAAACAAAAACGCTTACCTCAACTGCAAAATAAATTTTGAAATTTTTCCCTCCAAAGAACGAGATGTATCTATGAAACTATGTGGTTTCTAAAAAATGACCTGCATAGAAGGTAAATGACCCAATTTCCGAGCATAGAAGGTAAATGAACTCATTTCCAAAATGGGTTTTAAATGGTTTGGCCTAATTCGTAATCATTTTCTTAGAAATGTTCCCGCAAAAATGTGTCTCTGGT
The DNA here is from genome assembly GCA_009831015.1 of Picea engelmannii. Lineage (NCBI taxonomy): Eukaryota > Viridiplantae > Streptophyta > Pinopsida > Pinales > Pinaceae > Picea > Picea engelmannii. The sequence goes on from ML832930.1 coordinate 43,940, forward strand.
ATGCAATTACGGGTTTAAAAAAAAAAACAAAAAAAACTCGGAGTCATTTTTTTCGATTCGTACCATAGGAGACATGGTCACTGTGAAAATAATACAACAAATATTACCAGGGATAAGTTTGGGTTTCCAACAGACGAGCAGAGAGAGGTCTATGCCAATTGTAAAGGCACAAAAATTGCAAAGTTTGGAGGCTATCATAACTCAGAAAAATAAGTTGGAGAGAATGATAACTAGAGGGCTCGTAAAACTATGACCCATTACCCACGATGAGTTCCAAACCCTACAGAGTACAAAACCCCATACGCATAATGAATGGTCTCATTAATATTTTAGGCCAGCAAGGTGAAACAAAAATGCAAGTACAACATGCCTATACCAATTTACATGAAGGATGATATGAATGTTGAGTTTATGAAAACCTTACCAAATATTAAGCCAACGTTTAATGTATTCAAACATTTCACAAATTAATTCAATCGATTAATTATAGAACCAATGAAGTCATGATACCCACAATACTATAAAGATTTTGATAGTGGATTTATCAACAAGCTCATAAGAATTGAGTTAAAACCATATATGAGTACCTTTAAAATGATATTTCTAAGGAAAAAAGATATGAAACCAGGACAAGTTTTGTATTTAAATTCATGCTTACAGTCATGAATTTAAACAAACAAAACAAAGGGAAATGCAAACAAAAAACTTAGTAATATAAGTTCAACCCAATCATCTCCTTGAAATCAAAAGATAGAATCATTTATAAATGTAAGGAGGTAGTAGCTACAAAAAGAGTTTTATCTCTTCGCGGTGATTTTAAATTATGATAAAATTCGACAGAATTGGTGGCTGCCAACAATTGTGACACGCTGGGAGAAGTAGTAATCTCTACATCACAAGAAAATTTATATCAGGGGCATAGATGAAATAATTTTTCAAAAACAGTTAACGACAGATCAATAATTCTAATCATAGCTCATAACATAATGTTGTTTTAGCATTGGATGTATTTTTGTACAAAAATGTAATCTGGTATGTTATTTAGATCACAGGTGTAGCAATTTTTATACAGATGACTTCGATACCATTGACAGGGACACTACTGCCAGCAGGCATCTATAGCCTCGGCAGGGATGTCATTTAACCCACTTTGGTACCTCTATCCTATCCAAGAGTCATTAATTCATGATAAAAACATATTCATACTTGATCAAATCACAAGACATACCTAAGGATCTTCTCAAACCCAGCATTGCTTCACTTCTAGCAGGCCTATTCAGTACCCCGACAAAATTTCCTTGACATCATGCATGCATTTACCCACTACTAGCAGACCTGTTCAGTGTCTCGATGGGTTTGCAAACACTTCCCACACATTGTAGTTCTTTCAAATCTCTAGAATTTATTTATAATTTCCAAAAACTTCCTGATATTCAAGAGAGCAGGGTGATACTGAAAATATCATAGTTTGGAATGGAAAGTTTGATCATTTACAAATTATTTTTCTGTTTTGATGACTTCCATCATGATTTGGACAGTCAGATTTCTGTTAAGAAATATTCTCTAGGATGGGGAAGCACACTGAGTTATTCTAATTAAAACAGGGGCGGTGTTAGAAGTTTGTTAATGATAATCGCGTCTTCATGTGATTTTAAAGAGAAACCAGGATCATTGTTTGAACAAAAAATTTCCTCTACTGATTTGAGTTTTAGCACTTACTGCTCGGGTGCTTGAAAATTTATCAACTGCCGCTAAATAATATGATTAATGATTCCCTTCAAAAAATGAAATGGTGATTCATACATAATTATTCAGAAAACAAATCAAAATCAAGCAAAATGAAAGGAACCAAAATCAAAATCAAAAAAGAAAATTAAAAATATTCACAAGAGGGTGGATCTGAAATAATCAAATGAAATATTTCTTGAGAGAGACTAAAAGAAAAAGAGAAAAATCCTTATTAATATGAATGCAGTCCTACTCATGGCACCTTAGGTTAGGGTATAATTGACAATTCAGATTTACTTATCTCTTTACTTTTCATTTAAAATTTTCATGATGATACTACGTCTTTGAAAAGAAATGTTCAACGAAAAGATGAGAGAAAAGGGTCAAAGTGGACTTCCCTCACAACGGTCATATTATGGTTCTCTTGGTGCACCCACTTTTGTTCATAACTGCATTATTACAAAGAGAAACAATGAGAAGTAAAACTAAAAGAAAACCTACTCTAACTATTAAATAAATCAAAATACTAAGTGAAGTCATGCTTCCAATGTAGCCATCAGAGTAAATCCAATCCTGCAATGGAAACAAAATCAAATATTACTAACAAGAATGGTAGTATATCGAAAAATGACAAAACTATATCATACTTACCTTTGTCATCATCATTTAAAAACAAAGCAAGCATGACCTTACCATTCCCTTGAACATTATTTTTGTAAGAATCCTCCAGCCATTTTGTAATTTTGTCATTATATGGGTCACAAAAAATATGAAAAAATTAGATTGTGAAGCTTGTGAGAGTTATGGGGACTTGACATAACCATTGGCCTAGACCAAAGTGCCCCATCCTCTTGAAAATTTTCCTTTCGTTCCATATTTTCTCCATCTGAAGGACATAAAATGAGTGTGTCAAAGTTAACTCCTTGATCTCTAAATAAAGTGAAGATAATATTACCATTCCCTAGAAACTTTTCGAGATATGAATACTCCAACCAATGTACAAACCTATCATAATACATTCAATTAATAACATGGGATTGTTCGAAAGAATTCATATACAATAAATATTCCTGATGAGCATAAAGTATTAGACTATCAAGGAAAGAATATTGTAAAAAGGTTCGATCAAGATGGCGAGAACTTATCATGATTCTTGATCAGAAAAGAAGTGGCTCATTCTCTTGAAACTTTTCACTGAGCTTAAATACATCAAGATTAACTATTTGAGGTGAACTAAATGGAAAAAACAACATTTTTGAATAATCATCATTGCTAATAATATTTGGCGGATTATACTTTTCAACCTCAAATAATTGATCATGGGAAAATTTAGATCCTTCTTTAAACACAAATTGAGATGAATCAATGGAAGATGCAATCTGAGACTCTTTCAAATCATTTATTGATTTACCCACGGATAATTGATGAGAATAAAAATTAATATGTTCATGGGAAGAATTATTTTTCTCTTTATCTTCTATTTGGTAATCTCTATTAATTTGTACCTGATTATATAATGTTGAATTATCTCCAAGTTAATATGGAACACACAATTGCACAACATTATGATAAGAAATATCAGGGTACAAGGAATAATATGTAGAAGAATTGAGGAGACAAAATGCATCTCTTGAAATGATAGGTGTATGTGTTTCGAAATCTAGTTCTATTCCCTCTCCTTGTAAAAATTGATCAACCTCTGTTGTATTCTCCTTTAAAGAGTAGGAGACAGTTTCTAAGAGACAATTTGGTTCATTGTGTAAGGGAAAATTCGAGAGCAAATCACTAGAGATAGAAGGTTGATTAATATTTTGTCTATTTAATTTGTCTCCTACCGATTGATCATGGACCTGTTCAACTAAATTAGAGGAAGTTTTATCGACAACTTCACATTCGACCTCTTTTAATTTAGAAACTATTATAAAATCTACGAGAGTGTGACAACTGTCATGTTTTAAAGTCAAGGCTCCTTCTTCGACAGGAGGATACATTGTTGGCAAAGAGTGATTAGAGGTGACAATTGCATTTTGTAAAATATGATGTTGCTCATGATTTTCCAAAATGAACGAAGTTGACAAAAATTGTGGTGCTTCAAAATCTTCAAGATCAACATGAAAATTTGAACCATCTTGAGATTGAGTATTAGTGCTCAATTCAGATTGGTTAATAATTAATTGATCTTGCTTGTCTGAGAGAGAAATGAAATATTCAAACCATTCATTAATAAGTGATATTTCTTTAAAAGGGAATCTAGTACAAACATGTATGAACCTAATTGAAAAATCATTGAATGATTCACCATTTTCTTTCCTTAAGAAACTTAATTCTTCACTTAATTCATCATAATCATAATTGTTAAAATATGATAAAAACTCAATTACAAACTCAGACAAAGAATGAATCGAATTAGTCGGAAAATATTCAAACCAATATTTAACCAGACCTCGAAATGTGAGAGCGAACAATCTGCATGTAACATTAGGATCAATGATATTATGTCTTAAACGTTTATAAAAAAATTTAGAAATATGGTCTATTGCAGATGTGTTCCCTTCACCATCAAAGGTGAGTTCTGAAAAGATATCAATTGTCTTGTTGGGAATAACTGGTAATGAGACATTGAAAGCATGTTCCAACACAATGATTTGGGTAGGAGCCATGAAAAATGAAGAATTTGAAGAAATTGACTCCAAATAGTTAGCTTGGCATCTAACCTACCTTGTAGTGCATTATAATTTGACACAAAAGAAGGATTTATAAATATGGAATTATGAAAATCTGAGGGGTGAAACATTTAATCATTAAATCGACCTCGGCCCTCCTTCTAGCACCATTTGTTGACAACTGTAAATGACACACTGTCAACTGGAAGGTCAAATCCAGTCCAGGGTTGTCTAAATAACCCAAGATGTTTGGAATGAAATGACCTGACAGGTTTAATGGCTCCATTGGCCAACTAAAGTCCTAAAAAAATAGTAAAAGAAATAAACTAACCTAAAGCTATAATAATAAGGATTTAAATTCAATAATTGCAAACATGTCAATGAATATGTGAATATGCTTATATATAATATATATACATTATTGCAATATTTCATGGATATCTTGTGAAATAAATGTGTTTTGAAGATGTTTGTGAAGTAGATAAAGAAAGAACATACATTTTATATTTTATTTTTAATATTAAAATATAAAGAACTAGAGAATGTTAATCAAACACAATTGAAATAAGAACATAATAACAATCAAAGCCAATTTAAACTATTCATATTTAATTGATAAATAAACTAACAAAAGAACTAGAATATGAGTAAACTAACCTGTGGTTAATCACCTAATGAGTTATGTCTCTATGCAATTCAAATTCACAGTTGTCCTTCTTGTGAGGAAAACCCGTAACAGGCTGATACTAACCCTCCCAGAACAAACTCAAGGGTGTTTTGGAGAAGGAATACAAGAGCAGATTAATAAAGGAATAGATATGATGATCTTATAATGATGAACACTTATAATAAAAGAAATTTAATACAAAGCATTCATGTAATACATCATTTAACATCAAGAATAAATCAATGATATTTAAATGAAATATTGATCACAGATGTAATATATGAACAACAAATTATAGACAGATTTAAAGTGTTGAATAATATGAAATATCATATGATCATAAGACTAAAGTTGTATAAACATAATAACATTCCATAATATAAAAGGAAAAACACAATGGGTAAGAGCCACGTTGGTCTAAAGCTGAGGAGTGAGCAGCTTGTCCATACAGTCTTGAAAGTTACATGTCCATAGTGTGTCCAAATCAAAGATTTCTTTCACTACTAAGAGTGACCAGTATTTAAACTAGTTCAAGATTCCAATGCTCTTATCATACAAGATAGAGTTAAATCCAAAAAATTAAGATAATATTACAAAAATAGTGAAACTAGAAACCACTCATGCATGTGTTGGTTTGTAAAAAATAAACCAAAGTTTTATAAACATAACAAGAAGAAACTATTGAATACTTGAGTGCATGACCCAAAGTTTTTGCTCCATGCAATCAACATCATAATCACCAATTTCCTATAGATAGAAAAACAAATATGATATTAGATACAATGCTAACTATTATTCAAAAGAGACTGGTTATAGGATTTTGTAGTTAGCTTAAAATAGTAAAAAATAAAAAAAAATAAAAATAAAAAATCTAATCTATTTTATTTTTCATAATAAAATTGAATGAAATCTAAACAAAATCGTTTTACCATTAGAAATTAGCCAAAGAGGGATCTGAAAGTTTGTAATTTATAATGGCTTTGAAACTGGTTGTGTTCTTAATGATTATATTCCCATCCCTCTTACCCTTATGAATTTTCTTTATAACAGGTTTATCATTAATGTTCGAATTAGATTCGTTCATAGGCACATAACTAAATTTACCTTTTAATTAATCAATTATTTGTTCCAAAGATCTTCTGGGTGAAAACCTACAGGGTAATTTCTTATCCACAAGGGTTTCATCAACAATAGAAGCTGGTTCATTAAATTCAGAGTTATCAAGTGAATTGAAGACCTGGCTTTCGGTCACTGGTATGTCCAAATCAGGGTTTACAATTAGATCAGGGTTGACTGTATCGTTGACCTGGGTGAAGACATTTTGGTTCAGAAAACCCTCCCAACTATCACAAATTTGCGACAGGTGATAAACCAACAAGATTTAAATGAGTCCATGGTGAAACAAACTTGAGAGGGAATTCATGCTCTGATCGTTTATAGCATTTCAAATTTTTGTATAGAATCATCAGAAAAATAAGGGAATATATAACTTAGAACACAAGAAAAATAATAACAGGATTGAATCTCTGAGAAAAATAAATAAAAACAAAAACGCTTATCTCAGCCGCAAAAGAAATTCTGAAATTTTTCCCTCCAAACAATGAGATGTATCTCTGAAAATGTGTGGTTTTTGAAAACAATTCTTGAATATAAGGTAAAGGACCCCATTTCCGAAATGGGTTTTAAACAGTTTGGCCTAATTCGTAACCGTTTTCTCAAAAATGCTCCCATAAAACTGTGTCTTCGGTATGAAATTACGGGTTTAAAAAAAAAAAAAAACCTTAGAGTCATTTGGTTTGATTCGCACCCCAAGATCCATGGTCATTGTGAAAAGGATACAACAGATATTACCAGGGACAAGTTTGGGTTTCCAACAGATGAGCAAAGAAAGGTCTGCGCGAACTGTAAAGGCACGAAAACTGCAAAGTATGGAGGCTCTCATAACTCAGAAAAAAGAGTTGGGGAGAATGATAACTAGAGGGCTCGTAAAACTATGAGACATTACCCACGACGAGTGCCAAACCCTACAGAGTAAAAAAACCCATACGCATAATTAATGGTCTCATTAATATTTCGGGCCAACAAGGTGAAATGAAAATGCAAGTACAACATGCATGTACCAATTTACATGAAGGCTGATATGATTGTTGAGTTTATGAAAACCATACCAAATGTTAAGCCAACGTTTAGTGTATTCGACCATTTCACAAATTAATTCAATCGATTAATTATAGAATCAATGAAGTCATGATACCCACAATACTACAAATATTTTGATAGTGGATTTATCAACAAGCTCATAAGGATTGAGTTAAAACCATATATGAGTACCTTTAAAACGATATTTCTAAGGAAAAAGATATGAAACCAAGACAAGTTTTATATTTAAATTAATGCTTACAGTAATGAATTTAAACAAACAAAACAAATGAAAAACTTAGTAAGATAAGTTCAACCCAATCATCGCCTCAAAATAAAAAGACAAAATCATTTATAAATGTAAGGAGGTGGCAGCTACATAAAGAGTTTTATCTCTTCACGATGATTTTAGATTATGATAAAATTTGACAGAATTGGTGGCTACCAACAAAGAAGTGTTCTCAAGGTGGGGTAAGTAGTTGAATTGGTAAGTCACTCTTGTAATGACGGTGTGACCCATATTCGAGTCTCTCGAAGGAATTTCTCACTCGAATGGGAGTGTTGATTCGGTGATTGGGCATGTTAAATTTGAATTGCATTGTAGGAGCATTTAAACGGGATATGAGCCCCCATATTTTGATGAGAGTATCGGTCGAATGGAAGCAGGGAGAGCTCTGAGGAAACCCTAGCCTCAAATTGGCACAGACTATTGCAGACTAGTCGCAGAACACCGTCGCGACGAATCTTTAGTGGCCAACGAAGGCCAACTGACTCCTACTGACACGCCAGAATGGGCATAGAAGAGGGGGGGTAACCCCCCTCGTATAGCAATATCACCGCCAACGACTGCTCCGCCAATGACCACTCAGGCACCAGAGCGAAACGCCCCACGTTCGAGTCGCGCTTGCAGGTACATGAACAACTTCTGGCTAAAGAACAAGGCCTCACGAAGGAGATGGAGATGGAAGCGGGTACGTCCCATCCAAAATAACCTCAAGGATGGGAGCCAAGTAAATGCACACCACAAATTGAAAAACCACCGAGACTCCTTATTAGCTCAACCAAAGTAGGGGAACACACCCAATTTATGAGAGAACATGCCCTCATTGGCAAGTTCCTGGGTCTCTGGCCAACAGAGAGGGATCTTAACAAGTGGATCAAGCATTGGTGGAACCCCAAAGGGGACTATGAGGTCCAAATTAGCTCTAAAGGCTTCTTCACAATCATCTTGTACAATCCAGAATATAGAGACAGGATATTTGAGAATGGATCGTACTTCTACAACTCAGCAGGGCTATTCTTACGCTTCTGGACTGAAAGATTTATCCCAGACAAGGAGGACTTCACCATGGCCCCTGTATGGATCTGCCTATATTCCTTACTGCAAGAGTTTTGCCTGGAAGAGATTCTAATGGGCATAGGGAATACTCTAGGCCAATATGTCAAAGCTTCAGAAGCCACAAGGCAGAGAAAATATACTTCATATGCCAGGATCTATGTCTACATGAACATTTCCAAGGCACTATCTAGAGATGTGACTCTCGAATACCAGAATGAGAACTAGCAAGAAACACTAGATTATGAACGCATTCCCTTTTGTTGCAGAAGATGTCATGAGCACGACCACCTCTTCAGAGATCGCCCCCTGATCAAACCAACCACCAAAGAAAATGATACCATACAGAAAGATGGCTTCACCATGGTTGCGGAAAAGAAGAGAAACCCTCCAAGGAGGCAGGTCCCAGATCCAAGACAAAAGATCACAACCAAAAACTCCTATGAGATTCTGAACTAACTGCTAGAAGATGAGGAAATCCAAGATCCACACAAGGAATCGCAACAGGCCCATGGGGACATCCCAAATCCTCCTCCCCCTCCCCAGAGTCATGAAATCTACACAGAAGAAAGAGGAGACAGGGATGGGGACACCCCAATGCAGCTAGACAACAAAGATCTAGCAGGCATAGATCTAGAAAAGATCGAGGAGGCCCTGAATAAAAAGGATCTATAAACCCTTCCTGAAGAACAACTACGCAAGGTACATAAAGTATTTCTCAACTCCTCAGCAAGATCCACAACAACCCTGGGCATAGCCACTGACACGAGTTCAGGCTCGAAAAGAATACTCTGTGAGAACAAAAGGAGAGGGCAGAAAACAACACAACAACTTATCAAGGAGGTAGGCAACCTCATGATAAACTCAGGACAGATCCACAAGCTTTCGGAGGGATACCTCCACCCAACACCACCCTCTTAATGATGAAGATCATCACCTGGAACATTAGAGGACTCAATGGCAGATCCAAACAAAGGATCCTCCAAGATTGTATCAAGGTAGAAAACCTAGACATTCTAATGTTAGAGGAAACAAGATGTGCCAGAATAGAAGCTGAAACCATCTTCCAGCATATTTGGAGAGGATGCAACTCTATATCAATAGACTCCATAGGAGCCTCAGGAGGTCTTGCTATCCTCTAGAATCCATCCAACATCACTATTAGCAAATCCTTTTCAACTGTAGGTACAATAACGGCTCACTTCAAGGTCATGGGCTCGAATCAGGAAGGAGCCATCACAAATGTCTACGGCCCCCATAGCCAACAGGACAAAGACAAACTCATGGAGCGGCTCACACTAATCAAGACTCTGGTGACAACACAAAAATGGATCTTAGTAGGTGACTTCAATATGATCCTGTCACTGGAGGAAAAAATAGGAGGCACCAAGAAACTCGAGAAAGACAGTGGTAAGTTCAAAACTCTCATTGATCATCTAAAGTTAGTAGATATAGAAAATAGCAATGGCACCTTCACCTGGTCCAATTTCAGATCGGGCAACCAACACATTGCTTGTCGCCTGGACCGCTTCCTGGTAACTGAGGAACTAATGGAGGAAGGCTCTTATTTGGAAAGCCTTATTCTTCCAAAATCTGGGTCATACCACTAGCCTCTTGCTCTTAATTTAGACACGGGAGAAACACCCAAGTACAAGCCCTTCCGCTTTGAAATTTTTTGGCTCTCACACCCAGATTTCCATCAGCTAGCAAAATCCTGGTGGGCACAGGCATAAATAGATCATGGCACCAGCATGTATAAATTCCAGCAGCGCCTCAAAAACTTTAAGCAGCTGCTGAAACATTGGAATAAGAACACCTTTGGAAACATACTCCAAAGCATACAGGACATAGAGAGCAAGCTGGTGGAGATACAAAAAAATTTCATTTCAGGATCCTAGACTACTGAACTAATGAAAGAGGAGGCAAATCTCTAAGAGCAATTAGAAGAGAGAAGGAAGCAAGAGGAAATTCTATGGAAACAAAAATCTAGAATACAATGGCTCAAGGAAGGGGAAAAGAACACAAAATTCTTCCATAGAGCTATGGTGCACCGTCACCACGTCAACAGAATCACCCACTTAGAGGATAGCCAGGGCAACCCAGTTAGAGAACACTCTCAAATTGAGGCTGAGCTGATCAACTACTACCAGGACCTTCTAACGAAAACCAAGGAGGACAGAATAGTAGCCATCCAAAGAGTCACCAGACACATACCCTCGTTGGTAACCTCAGAGAAAAATGCCGCTCTGACACGACCCATCACCCAAGAGGAAGTGGATCAAGTAGTAAAAGCTATGCCTCCAAGAAAATCCCTCGGCCCGGATGGGTTCACCACCGATTTTTTCCACCAATGCTAGGACCTGGTCAGGAAATAAGTATGGGAGGTAGTAGAGGAATCGATAGCATCATGCCTAGTCCTACTAGCTCTCAATGCCACCTTTCTCACCCTTATTCTAAAATAAGAATAGGTCACAAACCCTAAAAAGTTCAGACCCATCACCCTCTGCAATGTTATCTACAAAATCATAATGAAGGTGGTGGCCAATCGACTCAAACCTATACTGACACATGTCATCTCCAAGGAACAAGCAGGGTACGTAGAAGGAAGATAAATCATGGACAGTGTCATCCTAGCTCACGAGGTCATCCACTCCCTCAAGACTTCAAGGACCCCAGGTATGTTAATCAAACTTGACCTTTCAAAAGCTTTCGACAAGGCCAGCTGGCAGTACCTTCGAGCTATCTTAGAATCTTTTGGATTCGATCAGTGTTGGGTGAACTGGATCCTAAATCTCACCTCCTCATCCTTCTTCTCCATCCTAGTGAACGGGGTTCCATCCAGGCCTTTTTCACCTTCCAAGGGTATCAGGCAAGGGGAACCCCTCTCACCCTTCTTGTTTGTACTTATGGCGGAAGGCCTGGGACGTTACATCAAGGCAACAGTCACAGATGGCTCTCTCAAAGGTGTGCCCCTGCACAACATCTAGCCAGTGCCCTCTCACAGTCAATTTGTTGACGACACCCTCCTTCTGAACTCCCCAACAGTCCAGGAGGCCAACTAGCTCAACTCTATCCTCTCTGAATTCACTGAATCCTCAGGTGTGTCTCTCAACTTAGACAAATCCAAACTCTACTTTTTTAACACACTGACTTCTATTCAGATCCACATTTCCAGACTTCTAGGAATACCCAAGAGCTCCCTTCCATCCAACTATTTAGTCGTTCCCCTCATGGGTGCAGCTGCTAGATCCATTTCCTAGGATAGCCTTCTCCTTTCCATCTCTAACAGGCTAAGCAATTGGACCTTCAGACCAGTCAACATCACTTCTAGGCTGGTCCTCCTCAAGTCCGTCTTGAAAGCCCTACCTACTTACCTCTTCACTGCCCTTGCATCTCCTAAATAGGTTATCAGAGCCATCAGGAACCTCCAGCGAAACTTCCTCTAGCATGGTCATCAACCTAACAAGAAATGGGCTCTAGTAAGTTGGGACAGACTCTGTACACCAAAACTCCTAGGAGGATTGGGACTCCGAGGTCTAGGGAAACTCAATCAAGTAATGGGAGCCAAAATCTGGTGGCGATGGTTAAAAACCCCAACAGCCGCTTGGGCGCAAATGTGGAAGCAGAAGTATGCCCCCCTCACACCAGATAATCAAATAATTAGGCACGATAACCGAATTCAAGGTTCCAATATCTGGAACACAGCCTGGCAAAATCTCACGCTGGTTCAAAATCATGCCTTCTGGGAAGTCTGAAACAGAGAAAGAACCATGTTCTGGAAGGACTCGTGGCAACAATTCAAACCCCTAGATGAAATGGAGGAGCTAACCAATCTCAAACGAGCTCTCAACCAAGATACCTCCCTAAGGGTAAAGGATCTCTGGAAACCTGAGGAAAAACGACATCAATGGCGCCAATGGAAAATCTCTAATCAGGATCTCAGAGTCTTAGAGAATCTCAATCTGCAGAACTGGCAATTTCATGCTAAGCGTCGGAAAATACCCAGTAGAGAAGGGTCGGACATCCTCATATGGGGGTATTCCACAGCTGGCACTTTCTCAATAAAGGAAGCTTACTTTCTACAGGTTAATCACCAGGATAAAAACAAGGAGACCATATGGAACAAAGTATGGAACCCCGCTCTTTGGCCCAAGGTTTCCACCTTCCTATGGCTTGTGGTACATAACCGAGCCCTAACCTGGGAAAACCTCAGGAAAAGAGGCTTCATTGGACCATCTTTTTGCATTCTCTGCCACTAGCAAGAGGAAACCAAAGAACATCTCTTCAATGGCTTCCACTTCAGCCAACAAATTTGGGACCAAGGAGTGCAAATAATGTGCAAATCCAACCAACATCATAGCAGCATCAATGACACAATTGAGAATTGGGACTCTATCACCTACAATAATCCCCTTCTGAATCACATCTAGCAGCTCTTACCAGGGTCCATTCTCTAGAAAATATGGAAGGAACGGAACAAAAGAATCTTCCACTCCAAAGCTTCCACGCCAGATACCACCTGGGAAAAAATAAGTTCACTAATCAAGGAAACTATTAGAAGTAAATCTTGGAAATAAGAGGACCTTAACTGCAACCCAGAGGAACGGTTCATTCTTCAAAGATGGTAGCCCATTCTAATCAATCAACTAGCACTAAGGATGCACAAGCACCAATAGACTAGTCCAACCACCTAGTCCCCCCCTCCAACAAATTTCATAAAGATAAACTTTGATGGGGCTTCCAAAGGTAACTCGGGACCAGCGGGATATGGAGCAGTACTCAGAAATTACAATGGCAAGATCCTATGTGTCGTTGCAGGATTCCTAGGGGAAACAACCAACAATGTGGTAGAGCTAACAGGGTTATTGAGGGGTCTCAAAAAAACTAGTGACAAATACCATCACAAGATTATCTTGGAGGGGGACTCTAAAATTGTCATCAAGATAATCACCAAGATTCTCCATGGAGGCAATCCTTCAAAAATATCACCAAGTTGGTGACTCTCTGGATTGCTAGAGGACTTCACCCACCTCCTCCAACCCAATCTCAGCATCATACCCTCCCACGTGAAGTGAGATGCAAACAAGATAGCAGATTGCCTAGCAAATAAAGGAGTCGAAATGGAAACCGAACACTTCTGTTGGGAGGCCCACACCTCGGAAGACTCAGACATCTCAACTTGGTGCCAAACCTTAGCCACTAGAGATCTACAATCCTCGGCTAGGGTGCCATGTTGCAGAGTAGAGCCATGCGGGATAATGCCAAGATGCACCATTAATACATCCATCGACGACCATCCCCTCANAGACTCAGACATCTCAACTTGGTGCCAAACCTTAGCCACTAGAGATCTACAATCCTCGGCTAGGGTGCCATGTTGCAGAGTAGAGCCATGCGGGATAATGCCAAGATGCACCATTAATACATCCATCGACGACCATCCCCTCAACAATTAAACAAGCATGAATCCGTGCAGCAAAATCCAGGATATGAGCCCCTTCACACAAGTGATCGGTACAGTGCACCAGCACACTCAAAATCAAGCCTTAATGGCCATGGTGGTCATTGTTGTCCTCCTCCTTATCACCCGCCTTGACAACATTGAGCGACATTCACCCATTGCAGTGTCAAGTGCAGAGTTAATTTTAGCAGAGCAACATTTTGTGGACCCCCTGGAGCTTTGGAGTAGAGCCTTCCACCCGCAAGGAACCTTGGTCATCTCCAGGGCCTCCATTATGCCCAGAGCATGAGGTAAGTCATGCAGGGGTGCATCTTGGTACACAGTCGAATCTTACCGCCAGAGGCAGAAGAAATTTGAGCAGGCCTTAGCCATGGCGTCCTCGCGAAGACATAGGAAACCACGAACACCTCCAATGGCGTATGTGGAAGAGATCACCCTGGATGATGCCATGCAAAGCTATCCCAAGCTCCCTCTATTCACAGTCCCAGACAATTGGAATCCACCGAATGATTTTGGCACTGATGAGAAGATTTTTCCTTCAGGAAAACTGCTTGGCTCTTGTGCAAATCACCCGGCGGAGAAATTTACCACCTGCTATGTTGAAGAAGAGACCCCATTTTGCGCAAAAGGAAGCAGACACTCACCCCTCGATGCACCTATGGAGGAGGCGACCCAGCTATCCAACCGACCGGCACATCATGACTACACAACACATGCAAGTGAAGGAGAAAAGGGGCCCATTCCCTCATCCTCTGTTGACGGCCACTGGCAGGACCAGCACCCCTTCACTAATTCGGGGTACCTAGCTCTAATATTTGATATGCGGAGCCTGTTGGACGACCAAATCTTTTGCATCGCCCGAATCGACCATCAAATCAACATGTTGTTCGCTGCTCATTCCAGGACTCTCCCTAAATGGAAATGCCCTACGTGCACGCAATCTTACGCGTTTCCAGCAGGATGGCGAAAGCACGGGGATGAGGACGAGCTGACTAGATAAGAGGTTCAATGATGTTCTTGGTTAGCAATTTTTTTCTGTTTCTGAACCAGGCTTTTGCCCAGTTAGATCTTAGCTATTTTGCAACTAGATTTTTGGCATACAGTTTAAACTTAATGGCTAGACGTCCTGGTTTCCTTTGGGCAGGACTGTACTTTGATAGTTTTGTTTGCTGGGAAAAAAATGGCATAGGATGCCCAACTATCTCAGTTTCCTATTTAGGTGGGACCACTAGCATCGTAAATAGTCTCTATAACTTGGTAATAATAATATAACAGGTTCTATCCTTTTTTACTTTAAAAAAAAAACAAAGAAGTGTTCTCTAAACCCAAATAGGGTGTAATGTGATACCTTTTCCCCAGTATGGTTGCCAATCTGTTGTGCCTGTTTCGTCACTTGGGTGAGAAAAATAATGGCACTTGCATGCCTAGTTGGGCCTGCTAGACAATACATAAGATCATGAGTGGGTTAAACAAGCCAAACACATGTAATAAACAAATAAACAAAGTAAAACAACTAAATAAATAAACACTATAATGCATAAGAAACTTTAAAACCATAAACAATCAACCAATGACCAAGATTATGCCACCAATGGATAACTATATTAGTTGGAAAAACACCATAGAGAAAAATGAGGACTTATGGGTCCCCTCCTCCTCCTTAGGAGGTCTCTTGAGTTCCCTAATGGATATCTCTTTTTACAATGGAAGAAAAATGGCAAATGATGAAGAAAATCAATGCTTATTCCCTCAAGAGGTGAGTGGAATGGCCTATTGCAATGATGCATGAATACTCCAAGGAGAAAAGAGGATTATCAAGGGAGAATTGAGGCAGCATAACAATACTATGCATATCTTCATTTCTTAGTGCACCCATGGCTTTCATTTATAGCATTTCTTCAAGGAAAAATATAATTGGTTCTTGGTGTGAACAAGGGGCCTTTTAGGGCACCCTTTGGTCCAACCCCCCATTCAGATTTCACTCAGATATGGAGGTCAAATCAGGTTGGGAGCTGGTCCATAAGTGGTTGGGGGGGTGACAAGAACCATAAATGTGTCGTTCATAGGAGTGTGTCGATTTTTTCATACATAGTCGCGCATTTGGCACATTGTGTCCTCTAAGGGATTTGTTGGCCCACACACTATGTGTGCGCTTCCTTTAGTGATTTTTCATATGTCAATTTTTGCCCAATTGTATATTTTTTTCCTTTTGAAGTGCCTTTTAGCAATGCAAGTGAAATAATTTCTGTTGGCATTGTTGTATTTCTGTAACCATTTGCATGCAACTTTGCAGACAAAATTTCAGTGATAATGCTTACGTAATTGTTTGAAATTACACGAAATTACTACCATGGTATGTATATATACGTAAATAAATAAATAAGATATGTTATGTGAAAAAAGAGAAAAATTAAAAAATTAAATTCAAAAAATTAATGTAAACAAATACCTAGAATAATTATTGTCAACATTATGTTCTCCGTCTTTATTGACATCCAAGGAGGAATTTTATTGTTGATAACAAAAATAGGCCACACTGAGTAAACAAACTGAAGTTCTCTAAATGGATTAACACTATCAATTTCCAATGAAATCCTAACATTACGAGGTTCATCTATAAATTCTGTCCATTTTGCAACAATTTCCTTAAATTATCTTATGTGCATGGTAATCCATAAACTGTTCTATGCTTTGGTACCTAAATAATCGCTGCAAATGTAGAATTATGGGAATATGTTAGAGAACCTTTCGAGGGACCATTTTTGTTACTTGATCAGTTCGATATCTACTGATACCACATACTGGGCATTTTGTTTTTGACGCATGTTGTCCATAATATATAATATGATCATCAGGACATGCATCTATACTTTGATACTCCATTCCAATATATTTCATAATGGCATGTAAATATCGATATGTGTGAGGTAAAATATTTGACGAGGGTAACATAAATTCACCTAACAATCTAAAACATAAAAAATAAATTTTTAATGTAAAGAATAGTAATTGTAAATATTGCATTTTTATTTTACACATTAATTAACACGAAAAATAATGGGGAAAATTCAACCTTTGTGTAGATGTGATGAAACATATTACATACCTTCAGATTTGTGTCATACAAGTGTTGGACAAATGATTCGTAACCTTTAAGTTCACCAGTAGCACTGTAGTGGAGAGAATATTTTCTCTTGACCCTTTATAAAGTCGTTTATTTTCCTTTTCAATCCGAGGTTCAACATAAATACCATCACTATTGTCCCCATGATTTTCATCTGGATGAGTGAATAAGTCTTGGATCATTTGATTTGTCCCATCATTTTGAACTATGTTATTATTGTCATCTACTTCCATGGGATCATTAACTTGATCTTCATTATTTGCTTCAAGTTCTTCATCTTGTACAACATCATTTATGCTACTACTTGGTGCTTTGTGCATAAAGTTAGGGGGAAAATATAAATTTATAATTACAAACAATCATGAAAAATTAGTGCATGTATAAAACAATATAAAAGTTTAAGAATATAATAAATATTAAAATAGATAATGAATATATATATAGCTAATTACCATGGGACTTTATTCATTTGATCCCCTGTCCATGTGCCCATATTTTCTACAATTTTTTTTAGTTGTTTCTATTAAAACTCTTTCGAGATGTCTAGTACAACAATTTTTGCAAGGGAAATAACATTTACCGTCACCCTTTTCACCCTCTTTAATTTTTTTCCCACATCTAATTTTTCTGGCATTCTTCCCCATAGACATATACTGAAAAATATACTTGTTTTTTGTTCTCCAAGAAGACCAGCTTATACCCTTTTTGAATTGTCGTTATTATATAAAACTTGTCGCAACACCCATAAAATGAAACATATTTATATATTTTATAACATCGCAATTCCAACGATGGTTGACCAAGTCAAAATTGACTTGGTCAAATACTAGGTGACCGTTGGGGTGCAGAAAACCTAGTGTCCATAATGTCACAAGAGAGACAAAAATGCAATGTCGTCGGAAGAGTGACATCCTCCTAACTTCATCGCAAGAGAGACATGGTTTTGTAGTACATCACAAGAGTGAATTTATCGAGCAATATGGAGAAAAAAAATTAAAATTTCCTCTATTTTTTGACAGTATGGCCAATTTTGTCCATAACATCGCAAATAGAACATCAAATTTTTTTCAATATGTATTAATTGCCTTACAGATCCCCATCGTAAGTTTCATCCACTATGATCCTTATACCATCACCAAGTTTATGGGTGACAATGCATTTGAGCTCGAAATTCCCGCCTTCCTTGGCTTGCACCCGGTGTTTAATGTGGACCTCCTTTAGCCATAGTTTCCACCATTATTGGAAACCCCATAGGTAGAAAAAACGTTGACACAAACATATCTCAACCATTAATGCATGGAACATGAATCCAATGATCAGATCGTGGACACACATGATAAGTTAACTCACCAACAGAATATCCATCTTTATTGATTTGTCAAATTAGGGTAGCTCCTGCACCAAGGAAACTGGATCACCCAAGGCCAAATTCAGTAGAAATTTCCTCATATGATGGGGGAACTCAACGCAATGGATACCATTTCTTCTTAATGGGGGACAATTTATCTAGGTGGATATTGGAGGCCACCCACCTATTCCAACTGGCTCAAATATAGATTTCATCTTGGTAGTTTCAATTTTCATTTTGGCAGTTTTTTCTAGCTTTTCGGGTCTTGAACTTCCAGGGTCTTTTTGAGGCCCTAAAAAAAGTTTTCTAGTCCCACCACTGTCACACTACAAAACAAGTTAGATTGGGATGATAAAACTTGTATTCCTTGGATATACCTTTCCAACGGACTATCGTGCGCCTAAAACGAAGATCGTATTGAAAAGTTACAACCCCGGGAAGTTGATGTACCAACTTACCCCAATGGGGCCCACATGAATTTTGGTGCTTCATATCCTATAGTTAGGTTTTTGGATGTATAGGGTTTTCGAATTCATGTTTTATGTAGAATGGCTTCTAGAGCCTTATTGTATCATCTTCTTGCGAATGAGTGCAACTGTCACATCTCTTCTCAGAGATAAGTTGTCACCATTCTAGCATGCTTGTTTTAGTCTACATTTTACAGTTTCAACATATTTTACATGACCAAGGGCCAATACCCTGATAAACGATTTGGATACCCGATGGACTAAGAGAAGTGAAGGGGTAAATCCCATGGGTTGGGAGGTTCAAGACAAAGAGAGTTGGTGGAAATTTAGGATAGTTGTAGGAGAATACCATTGGGTTGTGAGGTATTCATTTGTGAGTGGATTGTGAGAGGCACCCTTATTTTGTGGATTCCTAGACCAATCTTGGGGGTGACTTGTTGTTTATATCTATAAAAAAATGTCTATGGTTGGTTGGAACAACCTTCCCGAGCAGCTGGTTGCACAATATTTCTTTTAAGATAAATGTTGATCTAAAATCCAAGTTTTCTTATGAGTCTTATGGCTATACATTTTACTCTATGAATGAGAATGGATTTTATGTGTTGTTATATATGATTTATTAGATACATTCATGTTCATTTATAATTATGTATATTCATTTAATTATGGGTACCATAATCTAGTTAAGCATGTGTATAAATGGTGGTCGGTAAGCTATATGAAATGAATTAGAAAGATTTTTTTTTATTTTTTTATGTGTATTATTCATAGTAATTTTCCTTATTTAAGTTGGGGTATGTTACAATGAGGATATTTTCTATAAAGTTCACCTGCATTTAAGAAAATATTTTCACCATAAATCCACTGTGCTCACCAAAATTCATGCTTCACCAACAATAGGGAATTAATGTTTTCACAAAACATATGAAAGGATCAAGAAAATATTTTCTAGGAAGGAATGAAATAGGACATATTCACTTTTGTTCCTAAATGTGATACTTGTCAATGGAATAAGGGAGAAACAATCAAAATTACAGGCACACTCCAACCTCTCCCTATTCCACCTGCTATATGGACATATATTTCTATGGACTTCATTACTGACTTACCCAATTCTAGAAATAAATATGTCATCATGGTTGTAGTTGATTGACTTTCCAAATATGTTCATTTATGTTCCTTCCAATGCCCATTCACAACATCCACCATGGCTCAATTTTTCATGGATAATATCTTTAAACTTCATGGAATTCCCCACTCTATTCTCTCCAATCGTGATCCATCTTTCACTAGAAACTTTTGGTAGAAATTGTTCAATCTACAGGGAACCCAATTGCATATTACCTCGACCTATGATCCCTCAAATGATGCTCAAACTAAAGCTTTCTCCAAGTGCTTGGAAACATATTTTATTTGTTTCACATATGAAAAAAAACCCTCAATGAGATCAATGGTTACCACTCGTTGAATGGTTGTACAACACATCTTACCATGCTACCACTTGCATGTCTCCCTTTGAAGTGATTTGTGGCCAAAATACATCTTTTGTATTCTCCTACCTGCCTAGTGTCTCCAAGGTCTAGGACATAAACAAGACCCTTACAGTTTGAGCTACCATTCTCAGTACCATCAAAGATAATTTTATAGTTCAAAGTCACATGAAGAACCAAGTTGATTATGGTCATTCCAAATTCCTATTTGTTGAAGGGGGAAAAGTGTTTATTCATTTGCAACCTTATAAGAAAACATCCCTCAAAGCATATCATTGTCAGAAACTTGATCCCAAGTTTTGTGGCCCTATTGGGCCCTTCGTTTTGATAAAAGAATTTGTGAAAGTTATCAACAAGACAATGCATCAAGTGAAGAAGGCCGAGAAAGGAAACACACAATAGAAAGACATTGGAACATAAAACAATCTAAATCCAACATATAATCAATTTTTAGACAATATAGTTACAACAAAATCAAGAAGAGAAGAGGGCCTATAGGTTCGCAAGGAGGAAAAGGATCCGATTGTATGGATTCTATTATGTATGCTATTGTACTGTAATGGGTGGGTGTGTGAAATATAGGAGAGAGGAACAATAGGAAAGAATTGAATCTGTACTCTAGATCTAGAATATAATTAGTAAGGGAATAAATTAGACCGATTATTATCAGTTGTAGTATTTTAGTGAGATGTACCTAGTGATCTTTCTATGGTGAGTAGGGTAGATGATTAATGTAAATATATGAATTCTTATTGTCCAAGACTTATGATATAATAGATAGAGAATGGAGATCAAATTTTGAAAATTCTCCTGGTTTATATTACTTTCTGTATCTCTAAACTATCATTACGTTGTTGTTTGTTATGAATTACATGTCTTTATCACTTTTAGATGTTGTGTATATTTTTGTTCTCATATATTAGTGTATGATGTGTTAAGGATCTGAACTGATTATCTACCTTGTGTTAGAATGGTAATAATACAAATGGGTTATATATATGTATAACATTCTTCTTACCCTTCCCTTAGTTCTTTTGACTCATTTTCACTTTGGGTGAGACTTCTTTCCTTTTAGAAAGATGAAAATGTTAGCACACTAGACTAGATCAATACCCTTTTGTTGGTAACCTGAAGAGGACCATGCTCTGAGAACTTTGTGCCAACAAAATGGTTTCATTGTCGAGACCTTGATTTTACAAGGGAACCTGTAGGGAGAATGCTTCTACAAATCCACAAGTATGATTTAATGGTGGGAACATAAGTTTGATGTGTTCATACTGAGGGAAGTAGAGTTACAGAATTGTAAATGGGACACTGCCAAGGATTTTTTCTTCTACTCAGAAAGATCAAGTGACCAGTATTAGATTTTCTTGGTAGAATTCCTGGAAAAGTTGTTCCAGTGGGTAGATCATACAAGAAGAACTAGAATTCAAGAACAAGTTAAGGAAATTGGTTCTTGGGATACAAAGAAGATAGCAGAGATTCACTGATTGGATCACGAGATCACTCGAGCAGTGGATTTATGGGTTGAAAAGTCGTTGGAAGGATATATCATTGATTTTATAATGGAAAACCACCAATCATTTTCATGAGCTAAAGAAATATTCAAGAAATGGGAATGGGGAAGATTGTTGAGGGAAATTCCCCTTTAGATCAAGGTCTTTTTGGTGGAGGAGGGGATGTTATTTGTTCCCTCACATGAGATGGAACTCTAAACCCATGTGCTCGGGGTGGGGCGATTTTGGGGTAGGTTCATGACCTAAGAAGGGTAATGGATTATTTAACATATGGGGGAAGAGAAAACAACAAGTGAGAGTGCCCTGAGAAGAGTCGCCATAGTTGAGAAATGGTGGCAAGGAAAGGTAAAGAAAGAAGTGAATCAGTCTAGAGTGTTGTGAAAATAAATCAAACATGGAGGAATGGATGAAATAAATTCAAAGGATTTGTGGAAGTTGTGAAGAAAAGAAATATTGGTCAGTCTAATATTGTAGGAAAGAGAAGCACAGAAAGAAAGAAGTCACATGGAGAGAAGACAAGATAAGGAAGGTGTAGAATAAAGAGAGGATGAGGGAATCTATATCTTATGAAAGACAGAATATTTGGTCTTGATCCCAGGAAGAATCAACCATGAGGCAGAGCACACTCCTATGGTACAAGAAAAAAAGGCCCCCTAGATCAAAGAAACTCGCCTAGAAGTCAGAAGAACCAACCCCGAGTCACCCATGCTCTAGGCGGCTTCAATACCCTTAGTAAGATTAGTACCTCATACTCATGCAAATCCTATTTTGTCATATTCATCCAGTTCCACAAGACCCAAAAACAAGGCCATTAGGATTTATTTTGATAGGAACAAGAACATCGACAATGACTAGAGACACAGGAGGATTGATCGCTCGATACCCAAAATTCTGGGTTAAATGGGATGAGGACGTAGAAAAAAATTGGTTTCTATGTGAGGCTATCTGGAGGTCCATAGGGACCTTGGATGCAAACAAGTTAGTATAATTCCATACTACCTTGAGGAGTCATGCCCTCAAATGGTACATGAAGGGTATTGAGCCTAGGGTACAAGAATAGGCATTTACCCTTGACCAGGTGCGTCATAAATTGATTTCTTAATTCAAGCTACCTTAGTCAGAACAATAATCTCTCTCTAGTTTATGTGAGATTCAATAGAGAGAGGGGGAGTTTGAATTGGAATATATTCATAAGTTTAAGGATGTTATTGGTAGATTAGCACACCCAATTCATGAAGACCATCAAAGGGAATGGTACATCCAATGGTTTCTACCCTTAACATGAATCCCCTTGACGTAACAAAGAAAAACCACACTAACAATGGCTTTGGAACAATTAATGAAGATTGAAGCCATGGAAGGATACCTAGGAAGTATGAGGACAACCTGATCTATGGTAGATTCAAACATGTTGAATATTCAAGTAAAGATATCTACTCTCATGGAGAAGATACAATAATTAACTCTACTCAAGCCAGTGCGACCTCAGGTTTGGTGTACAGGATGCTACATGGTGCAGACCCCCCCTCCCTCCTAAGGGTTTCACAACCTCTCGATCAAGGATATTAATATCCTGAGATGAATTATCTCTTTAGAGCCTTCAGTAGTCCCGAGAACAAATTACATAGGCCCCTTTTCCTCTTTAGTCACAGGTCTTACGGAACCTGCAACCCCCCTTCTTTAGCTCTTTTATAAACTTGAAATTCATGTGCTAGCTCCTTCCTCTAGCCCCTGTTTGCATGTGACCTTAGGTTGTGACCTAGATCTTAACCTCCTCGGTGCTTCGCAACTTCGGGAGTCTAACTGGGGCCATATCTATGGTCCATGTCCCCTTTGCAACCAATGGTTGAGATCTACTTCGAGACTCCATGCTCTGGGAGTTCTGAATGTTCCAACCTCCACTTTTCCCTAGACTTCTAGATCAGGTGCCACATGTCCGTCCAAAGCAATGACTCAGGTCCACTTTAGGACTTTGGTGTTTGGGAGTCCCTGATTCTCACACAACCGTTTCTCTGGAAGTACTCGGTACCCAAAGTTCCATATCAAGCGCCACACGTACGTTTAAATAAACATTCCTGATTTACTTCAGGACTTCGATGTTCGAGAGTTCTGAACGTTCCAATAGTCTATTTTCCCAAAGTGCATTCTTTCGGAGTTAAGGATCGTGCACCACGTGTCCTTATCGTTTGATGGTGGGGATCCACTTCAAGCAACCCTATGCTATGCATTTCTTTCTCCTCCCTTTCAAAGTACACGAATACTGACACATGTCTCCCACAGATCAACAACTATAAATTACTTCAACTATTCAGGCTTTGGGAGTTTCCACCTCTCCACACTCACTTTCTTATGGATTTATTTCACCCAAAGTCAATGATCTTTCGATGCATTTCTCCCATAGATCGACGACTACAAATCACTTCGGTTAATCGATCTTAGGGAGTTTTGGCCACTCCACGCTCATTTTCTCCCAGAGTGCTTTCACCCGAAGTCAATGATCTGTCAACATGTGTCTCCCATAGATCGACGACTTAGACGAACTCTGCAGATTTCCAAGGGAAATCACCACTAACCTCCTCGCAACTCTTCCATATATAATTGTTTGGAATGACTTTGCTTCCTCATGAAGGGATCTTGGCCGATAACTTGTTAAACCTTCAGAGCTTCTTCCCCTTCGAATATTCCTTCTCACTATCTCTCTTGAGCTTTGTTTCTTGAACCCTTTGAATCCTTAGAGGGTTTCTTCGACACTTAGTCTAATTTTGGATTTGTGCACTCCTTGCAATAGATATTCCCTCTCTTTCATGAGAAAAATCAAGCTATTCCTCCTGATGTTTTTGATTCAAAGACTCTGTCAAGGCGCTCCTTGCGTACGATATGCACACTCTGCATATGAAGGATTCATGCCATCTCTTCTGATCTTTGAGTCAAAATACTTTTTTAAACACACTCCTTGCGTACAATATGTACTCCTTTCATAAGCTCAAGGAAGAGAAACAATTGAAACTTATTCAACCCTTCATGGATTCATTCATTCACAGTATAACTCATGCATTCATGAAAACTCATAATAATAGAGAATAGTTACACAAAAACACTTCCATTCATTTGGATCAATATCCCTCTATTATATTCATTCAAATGTAAATGGATACAAATGATACAAGAAAATAACAACTAACTAAGAAAATACTAATATGCAGCTATGAATTGTTCAACAACATCAGGCTCAGTAGCCTCATTCAGGCACATAAGCATCTATTTATACAAGAGGACTCTTAGGGTTTCCTCCAGTTACCTATCCTATCAAATTAAAAGAATTCAACGACTAAGCCTTTGTTACAATCAATTTTCTGAGATATGCAGATAGGGGAGGATTCTCCAGATATGCATTGCAGTCAGTTTCATTTAAGGAAACCCGATCTCCTCTAATCTCACGCAATCATCTAGACGTTGTTCCTTAAATCTTTCTTTAATTTTCAATCCAATAAAAAAATATTTCCTCAGGATACGTCAACAATTCAAAATTTAAAACAAATCAAAAGGCACGCTATGTGCTATGCTCGTTTTGTTGTCCACGTGTACTTTTCTAATGATGCTCCTGCATCATACTCCTCTGGGGAAAAAATTATGGAATCCTATCCATGAGCTCCTGCACTGACTTTCCATGCCTCTGGATATCATCTTCATTTACCATACTGGCATCTTCTATTGGGTATCCCTTCCATTTTACCAGATATTCAAAATATGTCTTTCTCCTAGTCTTCTTACCAATCTTTTGATCAATGATCTTATCCATCTGTGGATTTTCTTCTAAAGGAATTTGCTTCTCCCACTAAATCTTCTCTTGATCTTCTAATCTTTCTATTTCATATTCCCTATAAGGATACAAGTCTGAAATAGTAAATATGGGTGATATACCCACATCCCCTGGCAACTCTAACTCATAGGCATTGGTACCAAGATTTCTTAGGATCTTGCATGGTCCAATATTATTCATCTTCAACTTGTTATATGTTCCCCTTGGGAACCTTTCCTTTTTGATGTGTGCTAATACTTGATCTCCAACTTCAAACTAAAATTATATCCTATGTTGATCAACCCTTCATTTATATTTTGTATTTATGCTCTGCAATCAAGGCTGATTTTAGGGGCTAAATTTCACTCATGGGCTAATTTTCCATGTTTTTTCCAAAAATGAGATTCGTTATTTTAAAAATGATTCACCCAAATTCTATAGGATAAAATTATTTTACCTTAAAAATCGCCAAAATTTTATAAAAACTATATAAAATACATAGAAATTTGAATACTTTTTAAAAAATAATGCCAAACATTTATAGTTGACATATGAAGGATTAGTAATATTCGCCAAGGTTTCTACATTTTAAAATAAATTTCCATCCTTAAAATCATCCTTGTCTGCAATTGCTCCTTGATATGATTATGAAGCTTCTTCATTTCTTTAGTGAAGTCTTCTGCTCCAACACTTCTGAATTCACTCTGCTAAATCTCTCAATTTTGATACTCCTCTTGGATTCATTCCATACACTATCTGAAATGGGATTTTTTATGTACTTATGTTTGGTGAGTCATTATATGCAAACTCTACTTGTGGTAGAATTTGATCCCACTGGCTATGATGTTCAGTGACCAAACTTCTCAGCAAATCTCATAAAATCCTATTTACCACCTCA
This sequence comes from Picea engelmannii, assembly GCA_009831015.1. NCBI lineage: Eukaryota > Viridiplantae > Streptophyta > Pinopsida > Pinales > Pinaceae > Picea > Picea engelmannii. The sequence goes on from ML832930.1 coordinate 70,577, forward strand.
GTTTATCCATCTGTTTGAGGGTGATATGTTTAACTAAAAGATAGTTTTGTCCCCATCTTCTTCCATAATGTTCTCCATAAATGACCAATAAATTTAGTTTCTTTGTCCGAGACAATGCTCCTGGGAAATCCATGAAGTCTCACAACTTCCTTGAAAAACAAATTTGCAACATGTGTTTCATCACTAGTCTTCTAGCATGGGATAAAGTGTTCCATATTTGATAATATATCAACCAAAACAACTATGGAATCACTTCCCATATGGGTTCTTGGAAATCCCAACACAAAATCCATGCTTATTGCATCCCAAGGCATATCTAGAATAGGCAATGGCTGATACAATCCAATGTTCTGTTTCTTTCTTTTTGCATACTAGAAAATCTTACATTTGTTCACAAACTTCTTCACATCTTATCTCATACCTAGCCAATAGTATGAACTATTCAATTCTGCAAATGTCTTGTCATGGCGGAAATGTCATGCTAGACCTCCACTGTGTTTTTCCTTCAGTAGATTTTCTCTCATCAAGAACCTCAGTATGCACAATTGGAAACCTTTAAACAACAATCCATATTGAAACATATACTTTTTCCACTAGATTTTGTCCCTGAGCACAGGATTTGCACATTCTTCATATGCTTCTTTAAAATCTATATCATCACAATACATATCCTTAAGGTGTTCAAACCCCAAGGTCTTCCCTTGAAATTCCTATAGAATTAGACATCTTCTGCTCCATGCACCAACAACTTTGTTATCATTACCAGAAATATGTTTAATGACAAAAGTGAAGTTTCACATAAATTATATCCACTTAGCATGTCTATGGTTTAACTTCTTCTGTTTGGTTATGAATTGTAAAGCTTGATTATCACTATACAAGAAAAATTACTTTGGAACAAGATAGTGCCTCCACTTCTTTAAATATTGAATTATGGCATGAAATTATTTATCATATGTGGAGTATTTCCTCTTAGTCTCATTCAGCTTCTCACTAAAATATGCAATAGGCCTATTATCTTGGCTCAAGCCTGCTCCAATTGCAACTCCACTTGCATCACATCTCACTTGAAATGTCTTCTCAAAATTTGGTAAGACCAGAATTAGTTGTTTTGTTATCTTCTCCTTCAATATATTAAATCTCCTCTCGACCTCTTCTATCCATTTGAAATACTTGTGTCTTTTCTTCACCATGTCCATCATTTGTGCAAAAATTCCACTGAAATTTCTAACGAAATTCCTATAGAAACTTACTAATCCATGGAATCTTCTCACATCAAATATACTCCTTGGTGATGTCCATTATTTGATTGCTTTCACCTTCTTTGGATCCATCTTCAATTCATTTTAAGAGATCCCAAAACCAAAATATATGAGTTCTATTTTCATGAAAGAGGACTTCTTCAGATTAATCAACAACTTCTCCTGCCGCAGTATCCTCATCACTAATGTCATATGTCTCAAATGATCCTCTTTAGTCTTGCTAAAGACCAGTATATCATCCAGATATACAATCACAAACTTACCAATGCAATATTCCAATACTTCATTCATGAGTCTCATAAAAGTACTTGGGGAATTTGTTAAGCCAAACGACATAAAAATCCACTCATACAACCCTTCATTTGTCTTAAAGGTTGTTTTCCACTCATCACCTTCTCTCATCCTTATCTGGTGATATCCACTTTTCAAATCTATCTTTGAAAAAAAAATTGCTCCACTTAAGAAATCTATTAAGTCATCCATTCTTGGAAAAGGAAATTTGTACCTGATGGTGATGTTTTTTATGGCTCTCGAGTCCATACACATCCTCCATCCTCCATCCTTCTTTGGACTTAAAAATGTTGGTACTGCACGTGGGCTCAATATTTCTCTGACCGAACCCTTGTCTAATAAATACTGGAATTGTTTCTTTACCTCCACATTCTCTTGAGGTGTCAATATGTATGCTTCTTTTTTTAGCAGACTTGCTCCTAGTACCAAATCAATATGATGGTTGATACTTCTGATGGGTGGAAATGAGTTAGGCAACTCATCCACTACTATCTCAGCAAAGTTCTCCAACAACTCCTGAACTTCTTCAGGAAAATCATCCATAGAAGTACTTGTAAGGACAACGCTGGGTTTCCTCACCATAACAAACTACATCTCTTGTTCCTTCTTGACCTCACTTAGGATTTCCTTCCCACTCATGAGAAGTATCCTTGTGCTAGCTTCTTCCTTTACTTTCTTCTCTTCTATTGGAAGCAACATGTGTGTTCTACCATCATTTTCCAAATTGTAAGTATTCCTTTTCCCATCATGAATGAAATTCCTGTCAAAATGACATGGTCTTCCCCAAAAAACATGACATACATCCATGGGAATTACATCACACAAAATAACATCTCTATATCCACCTATTTTAAATTCAACAAGCACTTTTTTAGTTACCATTACTTAGTGTCCTTTTTGCATCCATGAGACCTTATATGGATTTGGGCATGCAGTTGTCTCTAGTTCCAATTTCTCCACCATCTCTGTGGATACTAAGTTATCAGTGCTCCCACTATCAATTATCACCTTGCATACTCTGTCTTTAGTATTGAAAGTTGTCCTGAACAAACTGATCCTATGCACTGGATTTTCAATTTCTGGCTCTGGTTTTAAGAGAACCTTACTCAACATTAGCAATTTTCCATCCTCTGCACCTTCTTATTCAACATTCCTTTTATGTGCTTCTGAAATGTGAGCTTCACCTTCTCCTTATTTATTTCTCTTGGTACATTCCTAAGACATGTGTCATGTCTTTCCATAGGCATAACACCTTACCTCTCTTCCTCTTCTTCTTCCTCTTCCTCTAGAAGAATTTCTTCCACCACTTTGTCTCCCTTGGGAACTTCCTCCTCTTTCTAAGTGACTATGTGGTTTCTCAGTATAATTCTTGGTTTTATGTGCCTTGCCATGGGAAACTCCCTTACCTTTGTTTAGACTTCTACCTCTGCTTCACTGACTCTGTTTTCTGACCAACTTCTCTTCTGCCTTCAGTGCAATCTGATAAGAATCTTCCACTGAACTCACTATCATCATGTTAATTTAATCCTGGATTTCATATCTCAGTCCATTTATATATGTGGAAACTTTTTCTTCATCTTTATCTCTTTGTCCAACCCTGATATTTATCTTGTAGAACTCCTCTATGTACACTTTCACTATCATGCCCTTCTGTCTGAGGTTCTGTAGCTTCTTGAACATATTTATCTAATAATCGTTGGGTATGAATTTAGCCTTCAGTTTGTCTACCATTCTATCCCAATTATTTATCTTCTACTTTCCTTTTCTCCTCCTATCATTATGTAGTTCATCCCACCACAATGTTTCATGTCCATTTATCTTGGTGACATCACGTCTCACCTTCTTCTCCTCATCAACATCTTCATAATAAAAGTACTTTTCCATGGACCTTATCTAGTCCAATAGCTCTTCAACATCCAAATTTCCTTCATACATTGGGATGTCTATCTTTGCTCTTGATCCAAACTTCACAAAAACTTTAAGTAAGCATTCTTCATCTGCATCTTCCCTTGGAACTTCTTCTTAGACCTCTATCTCTTCACTTTCTGCACACTGACATCTCCAATATCATGCTCTCTCCTCTGCATTGCCTCCATCACCTCTAACCTGACACAAATCTCTCTCATTTCTATTTATACAACACGATTGGATACAAGTGGCTCCACGTGCCTCCTCGATGGCATTGTGTTGACTAGTTCTCACACATACAGTTCAACTTCGAGTTCCTTTTTGGCTACCTGAAAACAAAATTAGGCTTTGATACCACTTGGTGCAGACCCCCCCTTCCCTCATAATGGTTTCACGACCTCCGAGTCAAGGATCTTAATCTCTTGAGCTGAATTATCTCTTTTGGGCCTTCAATAGTCCCTAGAACAAATTCCACATGCCCCTTTTCCTCTTTAGGTGCATGTCTTAAGGAACCCATGGCCCCCCTTCTTTATCGCTTTTATAAACTTGAAATTTGGGCTCTAGATCCTTCCATTGGCCCCTTTTTTCATGTTACCTTGGGCTGTGACCTGGGGCTTAACCTCCTGGGTGCTTCAAAAATTATGGACTCTAACCAGGACCAGATCTACGGTCCACGTCCCCTTCACAACCAATGGTTGAGATCTACTTCAGGACACCTCGCTCTGAGAGTTCTGAATGTTCCAACCTCCACTTTTCTCAAGATTACTCCATACCCAGAGTTCTTGATCAAGCGCCACACATCCGTCCAAATCAATGGCTCAGGTCCACTTCAGACTTCATATTTCGGGAGTCCCAGACGCTCACACAACCTTTTCTCTTGAAGTACTACGTACCCATAGTTCCAGATCAAGTGCCACACATCCATTTAAATCAATGGTCATGGTTTACTTCGAGACTTCAATGTTCGGGAGTTCCAAACATTCCAACAGTCCATTCTCCCAAAGTACCTTCTTCTGGAGCCAAGGATCGTGCGTCACACATCCTTCTCATTCGAAGGTGGGGATCCACTTTGAGAAAACCTTTGCTCCACATTTATTTCTCCTCTCTTCCAAAGTACGTGATCTACTAACGTGTGTCTCCCATGGCTCGGACACTATAAATTAATTTGGCTATTTGGGCTTCAGGAGTTTCCACCTCTCCACACTCTCTTTCTCCCATAGTGCTTTCACCCAAAGCCAACAACCTGTCGACGCGTGTCTCCCATAGATCGATGACTACAAATCACTTCGGCTAATCGGTATTTGGGAATTTTGGCCACTCCACCCTTGTTTTCTACCAGAGTACTTTCACCTGAAGTCAACGATCTGTCGATGCATCTCTCCCATAGATCAACGACTCGGAAATACTTTGTTACTCCATGGATTTCCAAAGGAACTCATAGCTAAACACCTTGCAAGTTTTACAGATCTGACAGTCTGGAATGACTCTTCTTCCTCCTTAAGGGATCTTGGTCGATAACTCGTTAAACCTTCATATCTTCTCCCCTTTTGAAGTTTCCATCCCACTATCTCTCTTGAGATTTGTTTCTCAAACCCTTTGACTCCTTATAGGTTTTCTTCAACACTTAGTCAAATTTTGGATCTTTGCACTCCTTGCAAAAGATCTTTGCGCTCTTTCATGAGAAAACTCAAGATATTCCTCCTAAGACTTTTGAGTCAAAGAATCTATCGATGCACTCCTTGAATATGATATGCACACTCTTCATATGAAGGTTTCATGCTATCTCTTCTAATATTTGAGTCAAAAGACTCTGTTAAATGCACTCCTTGCATACAGTATGGACTCCTTGCATACAATATGCACTCCTTGCATAATCTAAAGGATGAGAAATAATTGAAACTTATTCAACCCTTCATGGATTCATTCATTCATAGTATAACTCATGAAATCATGAAAACTCATAATAATAAAGAATAGTTACACAACAACACTTCCATGCATTTGGATCAATATCCCTTTGTTCTATTCATTCAATTGCAAATGGCTACAACTGATACAAGAAAATAAAAACTAACTCAGAAAATACTAATATGCAACTATCAATTGTTCAACAACATTATGTTCAACAACCTCATTCAGGTGCATAAGCATATATTTATACAAGAGGACTCTTAGGGTTTCCTCCAGTTACCTATCCTATCAAATTAAAATCATTCAACTACTAAGCCTTTGTTACAATGAATTTTTTGAGATATGCAGATAGGGGTGGATGCTCTAGATCCACATTGAAGTTAGTGTCATTTAATAAAAATTGATCTCCTTTGATCTCACACAATCATCCAGTCTTTGTTCATTAAATATTTCTTTAACTTGCAATCCAATCAAAAATTATTTCCTCAGGATACCCCAACAGTTCAAAATTTAAAAGAAATCAAAAGGTGTGCTATGTGTTGTGCTCGTTGTGTTGTCCACATGTTCTTTGTTGACAATTCTCCTGCATCACTACATATAGGGGAATCTAGTAACTGAGTGTCCATGAATATAGGGAATGGGCCACTCCCCTATAGGACCAATGGGATGAGTTTCACATGTATAATCAACTCTTCCATTTCATGCACCAATTCAATACAATACTTTCCCAAGCACCCAACCCACTCATACATCCTAATACTTTGAAATTTGTTGGACTCGGGGGAACGAACCAAGAAACTACCCCATCCTACATAAGTACTCACTTGCGCCCAATACAATACATTGTGAATTTTGTGGGTCCACAACGCATGCTACAAACCAATGCAAGTAATTAGATGTGCTTGCCGACATACTAGACCAAACTACATTTAGGATAAATGAAACACCCCAGGGGTTGGGAAGAGGCTGGGGAAGTGGTGGTGTAGGCATATTTAGAGGAGGGAGGAATGGAGTATGAGGATCAGGTTGATGTTACAATTGTGATTAACAAGGACATATGTCCATAGACTTTCCTCATCTGAGATGACCACGGTGTTCACATTGTAGAACTAACACCCACGCAACTGAAGAGTGCCCAGATCTGATCAAAAAGTGGGAGGATCGGGCTTGTTAAACAAGATTCAACTTCATAGGCTCAGAAATAATGATATAATAGAAAGATAATTTACCTAAAGTCGACATCATAACTCGTAAAGGAGGAAAAACTAGGGTAGATGTAGACAATCAACCCAAGATCCAGAAAGAATCCCCCACGGATAACAGGTATGATCCTTTGAAACAAAAACTATTTTTCAAAGATGAATAGAAATATTTAAAGGAGAATGTGCTCCAGAAATAAGATAAAATCATCCTAAAGTCACCCTTCAAACCAATAATTCTCAAGCTCCTACCTCACCTCCTACACCCTAAAACCCTGTAAATTTAAGAAGACCCCGTGACCAATCTCAAAATATAATCAAGCTCTGGTTTCAATTATTCTCTGAGATCCTGGGAGATGACCGACTTTCTAAGAAGTTGCAGAACACCTTGTAGCTAATCTTGGGGGATGATGGAACCCCATAGACTAATATAACCACCAACCTCCCTGAGAAGAATACACAGAGAGTACAAAGAAGGAAGGTACGAATTGGAAAACAATTTATGTTGGAAGCCCAGTTAGACAACTTTGAAATTAAATATTTCATGCTATAGTTGGGCTCAGACATCAACATATTACCAAAAACTACTTGGGAGGATCTAGGGAAATCTTAGTTAGTCAATTCCTCCATATAGTTGAGAATAGAAAATAAATATTGCATTTTTCTAGTGGGAAGGATGGAAGATTTGGAAGTAGATGTTGCAGGAGTTAAAATGATAGCTGATTTTGAAGTGATTGAAATCATGGGAGATGAATACCCCTACCCTTCCTTATTAGGAATTGATTGGGATTATGAAAATTATGTTTTCATTGACTTAAAGAGATACATTATGACCTTTGAATCAAATGGAGTAGAAGTAGTCCAACCATTAGGTCCATACATGGGACCTAAATATATTGATCCAGTGGATAATAAATGGAATCGAAAGTTATCGACTAGTTATACACCATAACAGCAGGGATGAGGCCGAATTACATCAACCCCATTGCAGATGGATCTGTAAGTTGGAGGAGTATACAGTTAGCTGAGGAGGACTCAGAACTAGATTTTGATAGTTGGCAACAAGGTTCATACAAAATGTTTTCAAGATGTTGTGAAACTATCAGGGAAACAAGATGGATTGGAACCAATATGAGGGATCACCCAACATACGATGGTACTTCATATTTGAATATATTTCTCACTATTATAGAAAGAAAATTTGCGCCAGAGAAAAGGATCTTGGTTCTAGACATAGATTTAATGGATACCCCAACCAAGTGGTGGGCCACTCACAGAGCTTCACTTTTATATTGGGAGGATGCAAAGAGATCTATTCAATACAGATTTTTTAGAAGAAATCAAGTAACATCGGAGACGAACATGGATTTTCGTGAAGTGCAGCTATTCAATGGGAAGTCTGACCCCATAAAACATGTTGAGTATTTCATTAAGAAATGTAAAGTTGCGCAAGTACCATCTCAGTTATGGGTTCACTTATGATGCAGGAGCATCACTCAAACCCAACAACGCGCCAGCTAGACAACACATCAAAGTGCATTCAAGAAGGGGAGAGGCGACAACCCTCTCATTTTTCCCTCACTTTCAAATTTCAAATTGTAATTAAATGTTGTAAGGATGGAAGAGCCATGGCGATGCATTTGTGTAGTAAGGAGATGAAGTCACCTTTAATGGTTGACAGGTTGATGAATATTTAGATCCAATTCAGGCTAGATGGAATTGATTGTAATTCAATGTAATTAATGAGAGTAGGTAGCTTGGAGGCAAACACTCGAGGAGACCCTGTTTTGTAAAAGATCCTTGTATATAGAATTCATTAGAAAAGGCTAGAACAAATTAGAATAGAGGAAGAGAAGAGAGAGCTGAGACTCTGTTGCAGTCCAAGCTTTTGTAAACATTGTAACAGACATTTAGATTAATATAAAGAGTAGTTTGTATTGCATGTGAGTCTATGTGTTTTATGTGTATTTGATAAATATTATTTGTGTGTTAATTTATGCCATAGATGTATGTTAGGTTCCATCTATAGGGATAGAAAAAAAATTCTATCTGTGGGTTTTCTGATTTTAGTTTGGGTTCTTTGTGGCTTAATGCAAGGGGTTACATGATAGAGTGTTTAAGACTCGGTGAGCCAGTGCAAAGAGTGCACATCTGAGTTCTATGGAATTCAGGCAAGAACGTACCAGGAGGGCACACCAAAGGAATCATAAACTCAAAGGAGAAGCCTCAGAGTTACTCAATACTCTGGAGGTGAAGACTATGTAGAGGAAGGCACAAAGAGATAGAATCACTGAGGATTTTGTGAAGTTCTACCAGGAGGGCATCGAGAAAGTGCAAAGAGTGCATAAGAAGAACTCTATTTCGAGTTCAGAGATAAGGGAAGTGTCTAGGATAAGACACTCATAGAGTTACTGAATACTCTGCAAGCTCAACTAGGAGTGCTTGAGCGAAATTCACTAAGAGGGCACTTGCATCTCTTCGAGGGACACAAGGGATAGAGACATTTGAGGGCCGAGCAGTTGAATTTCAAGGAGATAGAGTTGTTGAAAACTCTAGAAGAAGACCTATGCAAGGAGTGCATCAGGCCAACACTCGGACAAAGTGTTGAAGACATCCAGTTGAAGGTTGGTCGAGCACAAGGAGTGTGCAGAGAAGCAAATTGTTTCAAGTTCGTAAGCTCAGGAGGAATAGTACCTTTGTGTACAAGGTTCCTGTAGAAAGAATAAGAAGGCCGAGAAAATTATAGGTCCAAGACACAGACAAGCTCAGGAGAGGTAGCAGAAAGTTTCTTGTAGAACGCAAGTGTGCACAGGGTCGAGGTCAAGTTTCATTGAAAAAATCTCAGGAGGGAAAGAGAAAGTCGAGACCCAACATCTAGGCTCGCAAAAGGACAATCAAAGCTCAAGACCTTTGAAACATTGGAAATGTTCCAAGTCAGGAAGAAATTCAAAGATCAGCAACAAGAACATCAACAACCACTAGGTCATCTATAGTGGAGGAAATCTGGATCATTGAATCTCATGTATAGACACCGAGAAGAGCATGTAGGAGGAAACAGATCTCAGCCATAAGATCTGGGAGCACATGGGCCAATAGTTGTTGGATATAGGGAATGTGAATAATGTTTAACCCCGTTGAAGTTGCACAGGAGAGTGGATATCACAAAACACGAAGTCTTGAAACCATCAGGACCATCCATCGTTAGAGGATAGGTGGCAGAAGATCAGAATTTCGCTGACTTGTGACTCGGAGAAGTCAAAGGGAAGAATTATAAGAACTTGTGAAATCCGAGTTCATGAATTGATATAAGTCATAGGATAGAGGAAGGATTTAGGTCATTATATCTAAAGTGTTGGGATTTCATAGGTCGTGAGAGTCGGGGTGACTCACAAACAAAGACTCCACATGTGAAATCATGACAGACCATTGTTTAGGCTCGTGGTCGCATGAGAGAAGATTGGGCCTGGTGCTTGCTCACACAGTATGAGTTGCACAAGGACCTGTGGATTTCTTCATGGGATTCCAGCAGGGAATCCAAGAGCTACTTCAACTAGGATATTTAGTGTGATCCTTGATCGAGAGGTCGACGGACCCTGCCGAGGTAGGGGGTCTGCGTCAAGTGGTATCAAAGCGAGAAATTTTGTCTGTAAATTTCAGGCGAAAGAGAATGAGACAGAGTGAAATGTGTTGTGCGAGGAGATATGTTTTCATGTAGGAAGCAGACATTTGACATCCAGGTGAACTGTAGGAGAAGTTGGGAATGCTCTTAGTTGTAGAGTAAACAACAAACTTTCCAGGAGGGCAGGTAGAGGAAGATGATGGATACTAAAGGCCATGAACATGGTCCAAGAGAAGATGAAAAACAGAAAATCAAGGCTGAGATAGACAAATATCTCAGTGATATAAGAGTGCAAATGGAGAATCTTGCATTTAAAATGAAGCAGGATGCTAAAGTACATTGGGTGTATGAGTGGACCATGAAGAAGAAGGTGAGGTGGCCAATTAAAAGATTGTTTCCCAGAGGATAGGAAAGGTTGTTGAGAGTGTGGCTGAGGTATGTTTAAAGCCTCAAAGGTGAAGAGGATATGGTTCACATTTATGAGCCAGAAACTGGGAAGAGTCTCAATGATGGTGATGAGAAGAGATGAGAGAAGGGTCTTAGAAACTGCCCGGTGAGCAGTGAGGGAATTTCAGGTTTCCTAGAGGGAAATGAGAATAGGTCAATGGTTGATCTCAAAGACTTCCAGGTGGGAAGTGAAGAAAGTTCAGATTTCCAGGTGGGAAATGAGATGGGATCATTGGAGGATCTCATAGACTGCTAGGAGGGTAGGGCATAAATCCTAGATTTCCAGGTGGGAAAGGGAGAGAAGATGAACTCAGCTAAGAGTTCATATCAGGAAGGAGAGTTGATGAAGGAATATTAGAGGTGTATTCTGATCATTGGGGGAATTCAAATATTCCTACCAAGCAACCTAGTTGAGGCTAGAGTATGTGTTGTAGATGAAAAAATAGAAGAAGCAGATGCAAAAATAGAAGAAGGACAACCAACAGTGACTGTGATAGAGGAAGAAGAAATGGAGTAGACATCAGAATGTGACCTAGCAGAACAAGAGCATGAAGACAAGGTGCTCACTCCATGGGATAAGGATTTAGAGATGCTGGAGGATTGGTTGAAAAATCCAGAGCGAGTAGATGACCGCCATGAGAAGACAGTCATGCAGATTTTTGGAGAAGGGCATTTGACATAACCGCTCAGAAATTTTGGCCAGGAAGCTGAACAGATGATGACTACAACATTGAGGCTAGCAACAGAAGATGGAGCATACCAACCGGAGGAAGCTGGAGATATGCCAGCAGGAGAGCTAGCAAAAGCAAAGCTGTCAGAAAGAGAAGTTGAGCAGCAACTTAGTGATGAGACTACAGAGTTGAACTTTGCAGTAGAGTGGAAAGTTAAGGCCACAAGAGATGGAGAAAATCACAAGGGGGATTGAGTTGATCTACCCATTAACAAGAAGGATTTGTAGCCGATAAGACTGCATAGGATAAACTAGACATTAGAGCAACTAGAAGAGGTGATTGAGCAGATAAGAAGGCTGATGTTGAGGTCAGTGTAAGAATATGTCAGCAAAGGGAAGCTGAGCATAAGGAAGCCTGCAAGAGAAGCAGGGAAGCAGCATTGGAACCAATGGACATATCCAAAGAACAGTTTGGGATCCATGTGGATTTCAAAAGAGATGGGAAGCTCATGAGAAGGAGCTCATGAATTTTTCACAGTAGTGGAGTATGATGTAGGAGTATCACTCCAACCTAGCAATGTGCCAGCTAGACAGCACATCAAAACGCATTCAAGAAGGGGAGCAGTGAAAACCCTCTCATTTTCCCCTCACTTTCAAATTTCAAATCGTAATTAAATGTTGTAAGGATGGAAGAGTCATGCCGATGCCTTTGTGTATTCAGGAGATGAATTCGCCTTTAATGGTTGACAGGTTGATGAAGATATAGATCTGATTTGGGCTAGATGGTATTGATTGTAATTCAATGTCATTAATGAGAGTAGGTATCTTGGAGGGAAAGGCTCGAGGAGCCCCTCTTTTGTAAAAGATATTTGTATCTAGAATTCATTAGACAAGTCGAGAAAAAATTAGAATAGAGGAAGATAAGAGAGAGTCAAGACTCTATTGCAGTCCAAGATTTTGTAAACATTGTAACAAACATTCGGATTAATATAAAGAGCAGTTTGTCTTGCATATGATTCTATGTGTCTTATGTGTATTTGATGAATGTCATTTTTGTGTTAATTTGTGATGTAGATGTATGTTAGGTTCCATATGTAGGGATAGACATAATTTTCTACCTTTGGGTTTTCAAATTTCAGTCTAGGTTCTTTGTGGCTTAATGCAAGGGGTTGCATGACAGAGTGTTAAAGACTCTGTGAGCTAGTGCAAAGAGTTCACATATGATTTCTATGGAATTCAGGCAAGAACATACCAGGAGGACACACCAGAGGAATAATAAAATCAAAGGATAAGCCTCAAAGTTACTAAATACTTTGGAGGTGAAGACAGTGCAGAGGAAGGAACAAAGAGACATAATCACTAAGGATTTTGTGAAGTTCTACCAGGAGGGCATCGAGCGAGTGCAAAGAGTGCACAAGAAGAAATCTATTTCGAGTTCAAAGATAAGGGAAGTGTCTAGGAGAAGACATTCACAGAGTTACTGAATATTCTTCAAGCTCAGTAAGGAGTTCTTGAGAGGAATTTGCCAAGAGGGCACTTGCATCTCTTCTAGGGACAGAAGGGACAGAGACCTTTGAGGTATGAGTAGTTGAAGCTCAAGGAGACATATTTGTTGAACACTCTGGAGGAAGACTTGTGTAAGGATTGAACTATGCCAACACTCAGAAGAAGTGTTGAATACAACCAGTTGAAGGCCGGTCGAGCAGAAGGAGTGTGCAGGGAAGCAAATTGTTTCAAGTTCGTAAGATCAGAAGGAATAATATCTTTGCATACCAGGTTCTTGTAGAAAGAATAAGAAGGCTGAGACACTTTGAGGTCCAAGCCACAAAAAAGATCAGGAGAGGTAGCATGAAGTTGCACGTAGAGCGCAAGTGTGCACAGGACCGAGGTCAAGTTTCATTGACAAAATATCAGGAGGGAAAGAGGAAGTCGAGACCCAACAGTCGGGCTCACAGGAGGACAATCGAAGGCCGAGACCTTTGAAACGTTGGAAATATTCCAAGTCAAGAAGAAATTCAAAGCTCAGGAAGAGGAGCATCGACAACCACTAGGTTAGTTGTAGAGGAAGAAATCTGGACCATTGAATCTCACATCCAAACACCCAGAAGAGCATGCAGGAAGAAACATATCTCAGTCTTAGGATCTGGGAACGTGTGGGCCAACAACCGTTGGATCCAGGGAATGTGCACAAGGTATAACCCCATTGGAGTTGCACAGGAGAGCGGATATCGCGAAATGCGAAGTCCAAAAACCATCGGGACCATCCATCGTCAGAGGACAGGTGGCAGGAAATCAACATTTCGCTGACTCACGACTCGGAGAAGTCAAAAGGAAGAATTATAAGAACTCGTGAAATCTGAGTTCACGACTTGATCTGTGTTGTCGGATCGAGGAAGGATTTGGGCTGTCATATCTGAAGTGTCGGGATTTCGGAGGTCGGGAGAGTTGAGGTGACTCACAAACAAAGACCTGACATGCGAAATCATGATGCACCTTTATTTAGGCTCATGGTCACAGGCCGTGGTCACGTGAGAGAAGCTTGTGCTTGGTGATTGTTCACATGGGCTGAGTTGCAAAAGTACCTATGGATTTATTCATGGGATTACAACAGGGAATTGAAGAGATTCTTCATCTCAGAGAATTAGTGTGGTCCTTGACTAGGAGGTCAAAAGACCCTGTCGAGGTAGGGGGTCTGCGTCAACTTATTTTTCCACTCATTAGATGTGATTCCAAAAACTTGGTACATCTATGAAGAGACCAGAAGGCAAACTAACTAGTGGTAGACACTAGAAGATCAATTTTGCAAAGACTTTTATTTTATGGATAGGACTCCTGAGCTTCACCTAGTCCTTCAAAGAATTCAGAAGATATTATTTACTGATGATTGTGAATCCAGATCAAACCCAATAGTATCTTCTGATCATGCCCATTTTCTTCAGTCCAACCGAAACCAAAACTACTGACGATTATGAATCCATATCAAACCCAATAGTATGTTATGATCATTCTTATTTTCTTCAGTCCAATCGATACCATTTTCTATCGGAATACTAGTAGACTGTTGCAAAGTTGATAAAGACTTGGAAGAAACTAATGAAGTATAAGAACTTAGCAACCTCAATATTAAATAATTTGTGGGAACTAGGGAAATCTAGAATACTACACCTAATCATACAAGTAGCACCTATACCCATCCTATAAAGCTACAAAAATAAAGCATAGGGAGCGAAGACCATCCTAAGATAGCCTCTATAGGGGAATTATGGGATGAGAAGACCATGAATGAAATCTAGAGTCTATTGCAGGAATACAAGGACTTATTCCCCAAAAAAATTTTAGAGATGAAAGGCATAAAAGGACCCATGGGAGAGATGAAGATTGAGCTAAAACCTTACTCAAAACCTATGAAGCATAGACCATATAGTCTCAATACCAAGGTAAAAGAAAAGTTCAAAAGAGAAATAGACAAAATGGTTACGGCGGGACTAATCTTCCTGATCGAAGAAGCAAAATGGGTTAGACTGGTAGTAATATAGAGAAAAAATGGTATCGAGGACATTCGAGTCTATGTTGACTATAGGAGTTTGAATGCCACATGTGTACATGATCCATTTCCAAAACCCTTCAGTGATGAGGTATTAGATCAGGTTGTAGGGAAAGAAGCATATTC
>ML832930.1:85653-96304 GCA_009831015.1 Picea engelmannii
ACTTGGCCTCTCTCAACATTCCGGATCTCACCAAGCTCACTAATGATCCTATATTGCATGATGCCACATGGCCTGCAATGCCAACCAAACTTCCTTCAGACATACCAAAGTTTGAAGGAAAGGCAGGGGATGACCCCGCCAATAATTTCATGACCTTTCATCTATGGTTCTCCTCCAATAGCATCATGGAGGATTCCATTAGACTGCGTCTTTTTCAACGCACACTCACTGGCCCATCAGCCAAATGGTATGTCGAAGAAAAATCTGGGTCCCACACGACCTTTGAATCCTTGGCCAAAGCCTTTTTAACTTTCTTCCAATTACCTATCTGCCATGACAATGGTCTAGAACTACTGTCCAACTTCAAACAGTCCTCAGCCACCCACATTGCTGACCACATTCATGAGTGGCGTAGGCGACGTAGTTTGTGTAAAGCAGAAACCACCAAGCAACAATGTCTTGATTGGTTTCTTAGATCACTTGTCGCTCTCCTTGGTAAGGATGTAGCTTCTACCTTCCCACAATCCGAGGAGGAAGCCATCAGCAAGGCTCAACAATATGACCTCATTTACGCATAGTCAGGATACCTGTACACAGTACTTCCTGATATTCCAAAACCTGTGCCATTTGGCCAGGACAAACCTGGGATGTCTCACTCAGCAGACGGGCTAATAGGTGCCACCACGCATCATAGTCCACAACCCCAACCACCATCGATGTATGGGACCCCTCAATACCCACCAGCATATGGGGGTACTTCTTATTACTCCCCACCCCCTTACCAACAGCCATACCCTGTTGCTACACCTCCACCCCTTAGTGGACCGCCACCGGCACCTCCCATACATCCACCTCTTCCAACCACAAGTGGTCCCCCCTCCTCATCACCTTATAGTACTAGTGAAAGCACCACACCTTCCTATGTACCTTATGGAGCTGCACCACCACAGAACCCTTACTTTCCTTTTCTGGGTCCTCCATAACCCATGGCTCCCCCACATCCTCATGCGGGGGTAAACTTTGTTCAACCTTCTGCTGCTCAACAATACCAGAATTTTGAACAATTAAATACATCCAACCCCACCCACCCATCAAACAACAACAGGAGGAAAGGATGGAACAGGAATAATAACAATCCTGGTCAAGGCGGGAATCAACCCCCACAGCACCCACACACTGGGGGCAACCCGAACCAAGGGAACCAAAACCCCCAGGGGGGAAATAAAAACAAACGCCAAGGGTGGAATACTATTAAAACCATCCACCCTTGTGCTCTTTGTGGTGTGTATGGTCATTACACTCACCATTGCCCACAGATCGCTGATTTCAAGAGGTTGAAAGACTCTGGGAGCCTTCCCCCCTCCCCAGCGCAACCTGCGCCACAATAGGCACAACAACAATATCTGCAACAACCTCCTCCCGCCGTGCTGCAAAACCCTATTCCTCATCAAGGTGTGATAAACACCCAACAGGACATGCAACATCCCCCACCTCAGATGGGCCAATACCACAATCCCAACAATCCTGCAAAAAGAACAATTCTCCTCACCAATGAGGAAGAAATTCTTTTGCAAACACGCAATCATCAGTATCCTCCAACGGCTGAGTCTACTCCCCCATATTTAGAAACAAACTCTCCACCAATAGGACCCCCGTTGATGATCCCTTGCCCTTTAGCCGAACCACCATTACGCATCCCTCGCATCCCTTTACGCAGGAATGTTCACAATCCACAGGCTAGGGCAGCACATAACTACAGCTTGGTAGATGACTTAGCGCAGTCCCCGGCTGCCATGTCAGTTCTGGAAGTCCTCCAGACTTGTCCAACACAACGGAAATCATTAATTTCCGCCTTGGGGGCAGTCGACCCTGTCGATACTCGACTCGTCACTTTTGACCTTGATATCCGTGAACCGCATCTTCCCGCCGCAGTTGCTATTCAAATACCAGTCAAAATAAGGAACATCATCGTCCATCGATGTATCATCGATGAAGGGGCATCTACATGCATCATGTCCAAAACAGTATGGCAGAAACTTGGTTCCCCCGACCTCTTACCCTCCGCCATCACCTTGCGAGCTTATGACGGAAGACCATCATCCCCCGAAGGGCTCTTCCAAAATGTCCCCGTAGAACTCGGGGGCAAAACCATTCTCATTGACATTGAAGTTATCGACGCTCAACTCGATTACAATATATTGTTCGGCCGTACCTACATGTATGCTATGAAGGCAGTGGCATCATCAGTCTTTAGAACAATCATGTTCCCTCACAATGGAAAGATCGTGACCATTGACCAAGTCTCACATTACGAGCCTAACCCATCTGCCAATATCGATAACATTCTTCCTCTCATCCATTCAAACAAATATGCATACCCACTCATAGAGATGGGTCCTAGAATTTTCAAAGATCCATCCTTGTTAGGGACATACCATGGAGCACCACCACTCCTTCCCCCTAGCCAATTATGTGTCGTTTCCTCTAACGAAACTCAACAGGAGGATGCGCATCCTCCTTAGGAGGCTTCAGTCATTCCTGATGTCTCAACAGTCGTAGCACCACTCCCACAGGAGCCTCCTGTGCCCTTCATCGATCCCCCCCCCCGGTCCACGAATCAATGCCCACCCAAGGGCCTCACCCCATTTGGGAGTCAGTTCCCTGACCCCTCACTCAAATTCCCTTCTTTTACCCTCCACCAGGTATAGAAGCTTTCTAGGTAGCCGCAACGCTCACACTACCCAATATGGTGTTAGTAATCCCAGTGTGGTACTTACATCCACCTGAGATGGTCCCTCGCCCACAGGAAGGATTCCCCATGATGATTCCTGTCATCACTCCCACTACCCCCATTCCCCCCATACTCCCTACCCCCTATGCTACCACCAGAGGTAGGCGACAGAAGAAGGAGCCCACAGCTCCATTTCCTCCGCGTATCCCACCACCTTGTGCCTTGTGTGACAAAGAGGGCCACCAAACCAACAACTGCCCATCACTACCGAAATTAAGGAATTTGATTCCCCCCAATCCCACCCCCACACCACCCATTACTAATTCTACCACTCAACCTTCCATTTGTAAAGGGATGAAGACCAAATTCGCATGTGCCATCTGTTCTGAGTATGGCCATTACACCCATAATTGTCTGGCACTGCCTCATTTTCGACAGGCATTAGCTATCATAAACCAAGATTTTCAGAACAACCCACGCCCTGCTATGACATCCACAACACCTCTGACCGACATTCACTATGTCACTACTTCAGTCAATGAACGCATGAGATGCCCTTTCTCTCTTTGCGGTTCATTGGCTCATTGTACATACCAATGTCCGATGATCATCGAATATCGGTGACGTCAGTTAGCCTTGCTTCACCAACCCGCAGAGGAAATCATCGACATATCTTCACCATTTGAAGATCTCCATATCATCTCCCCCGAACTCGAGGCACTCCCTACGCCTCCATGGTTCTTGGATGACATATATGAGGATTCACCCCGTAACCCACCCAACTCTCCTCCTCATTCCCTTACGGAGGCTCGTCATCTCGCCACTACGAGTACCCCTCAGTACCTCAATATATGGTTTATGTCGAGCGAACCCTCACCCTCTCCTAGAATTTCATCCTCTGTTTCTACAGCAGGGGGCAACCACACTGTCACTGAGATCACTCCTCACGATCCATTATATTCCTGTCGTTTCCACTGCGACGAAGGAATACTGGAAGAGCTACAACGCCCAGACTCTCTGTGGGATGCACTACATCATCGTGCACTCTTCCTTCCACAGGAAGCCCTCATGCCTCCTAGCCACAATCCCATTTATGCGGTCGAAACCAAAGACTTTATCCCATCAGGGAATGTCGATTGGTTCAACAATCCCATTCTGGCACCTGACGCTTTTGAAGAAGGAAATCTGGCTAACATTTCCCCCACCATCAAAATTGACATTTCCATTAAACTAGGAATCATCGAAGAAATCATCATTGGAGCTGCTTGCACTCCTCAGGAAATCACTGCCTACAAAGCCCTCTTCCAGGAATTTAGGGATATCTTCGCCTGGTCATACACGGAGATTCCTGGCCTCGACCCCTCTATTGTCGAACATCGCATCGACACCTGGCCCGACATCACACCAATCCGCCAGAAACAATGACCGCTACACCCATCCAAGGCCGCGGCCATCAAAGCCGAAATTGACAAATTGCGTACGGCCTGATTCATCTACCCCATCGCCTATACGTCATGGGTTTCCAACCCTGTACCCGTCGACAAAAAACAAGGATCTATCCGCGTTTGCACCGACTTTCACGATCTCAATAACGCATGTCCCAAAGACAACTTCTCGACGCCCTTCATCGATCAGATCATCGATGATTGTGCCAGCCACGAGGCTCTCTCCTTCATGGATGGATTCTCTGGCTATAACCAAATTCAAATTCACCCAGTCGATCAATACAAAACCGCATTCATTACCCCGTGGGGTACGTTCGCATATCGGGTCATGCCCTTCGGCCTCAAAAACACCGGCGCAACTTTCCAGAGCGCCATGACTTACATCTTTCATGATCTGGCTGCAATCATCCTCGCCTACTTGGACGACCTCACCGCTCGATCCAAGAAGCGTACCCAACACCTCGATGATTTATGAATCATATTTCAACGGTGTCATCAATATAACATTTGCTTGAATCCTCTCAAGTGTGTGTTCTACGTCACCGTAGGGTGCCTCCTCGGTTTCATCGTTTCCCAAAGCGGTATCACCGTGGACCCCCTCAAAGTCCTCAGAATTTGCGATAATTACAGAGTCTACAGGGCAAATCCAACTTTCTTAGGTGCTTTTTTCCTAATTACGCCATACGTGCACATGGTTTCCTTCACTTACTGCGTCATGACATCCCGTTTCATTAGGACGACTATGCCCAACAGTCGTTTGACGATCTTAAAGAAGCACTTTCCAACGCACTGTTGATTAGTGCACCTGACTACAATCGCGACTACATCCTCTATGTATCAGCATCAGCTGTATCAGTAGCCGGCGTCCTCGTCCAGCTCGGAGATGACAATCATGAACAAGTCATTTACTATGTCAGTAAGAGAAACTAGCTCTTGCAGTTGTCCTCTCAGTCCAGAAACTGTGCCATTACATTCTGCTTTGCACCACCAAGGTCGTCACAGATTCCAACCCTATGCAATATTTTCTCAGTCGTCGCCAAGTTAACGGCAAATTCGCTCGCTGGATTTTTATCCTTCAAGAATACTACCTTTAGTTCTCAAAACCAAGAGTAAGAAGGCCCTCGTTCTTGCTGAACTTGTCACAGCCCTTCCCTCTAACACACCCAGTGCCCCCATCAATACTAACTTTCCTGACGAACATCTCTTTTACATCACGTCATATGATCCTTGGTATGGCGACCTCCTCGTCTACCTACAAACTCAAAAGTTCTCTAAACACCTATCACGAGATGATCGTCGGCGCATTCGCCATCAAGCCCCCTGCTATCTCCTCATTGGTGACATCTTGTATCGGTGGGGCGTCGACACAATTCTCCATCGCTGCGTAACTATTGACGAGGCCGACAGAGTCTTAAACGACTGCCACAACGGTGCCTGTGGGGGCCATCTTTCGGGCATATCCATGGCTCAAAAGATTATTCGGGCCGGTTACTTTTGGCCTACCCTGTTTCATGATTGCATTCATGCTGTGAAATGATGTGAGCAATGTCAGCTCTATGCCAAAAAAGCCCAAGCTCCCCCCGCTCTTCTACACCTAGTCATCACTGCAGGCCCCTTTTGCAAATGGGGCATTGACTTTATGACTTGTAATCCCCCCTCTAGCAATGGTCACAAATACATCATTGTTGTTGTCGATTACTTTACCAAATGGGCCGAAGCTATGCCCACCTTCAACAACACCGCTGACACAACAGTGCGTTTTTTCTTCAATCACGTCATATCCCGGTTCAGAGTACCACTCCAACTAGTCTCCGATCATGGGAAACATTTTGAGAACGAGATCTTCATAGAACTCTCATCTCGGTTAGGCTTCTCTCACAAGTTTTCCTCACCATACTACCCTCAGTCAAACGGACAGGTCGAGGAAGTCAACAAAGTGCTCAAGACCATGTTACAACGCACGGTTAACAAACATAAAATCAATTGGCATCATATGTTATTTTCCGCGCTATGGGCTTATCGCACGACAGTAAAGACCGCCATGGGTTTTACACCATTTCACTTAGTCCATGGGGTCGAGGCAACTCTTCCCATCGAGTGATAAATCCCCACCCTTCGCACTGCAATTGAGCTTTTACCTGACACTGCTCCCCAGGCGAGGGAGGTGGCGCACCTGCAGGACCCTCCTGCCCCGGTGGCAGGCGTCCACTAGTCATGGCAGCGAGCACAGCTGCTCGCCGTATAATGGACCGCCATGGTGGCGGTAACCCAATACACTGCTCCAGTAACTCCTCGTCCTGGATACGGGTCCACATGCCCTCAAGAAAGTCCCAAAACACCGTCTCAAAATGATGACGGATATCATCATCATCGCCTCCGACTGCCACCGGAGGAGCCTGCGATGGACCCGCACCAGGGTCATCAAATCGGCACCTCCTCGCTGGTCTCGCAACATCTGCAAGTTTCCCTGCAGCCTCATCCCATCCGCGTCTCTCTCCACATGGCGGTCTCCCCTCTGGTTGCACCGGCGGTCTGTACAACTCCACCTCGCGCCCGCGAGGTGCCAAATCTGCACATACACCAAACAAGCAACAAAAGATGGTATCAGTGTCTATACATCAAACATATGCACTAGTATATCAAACTCATAACGTAAAGCAAAACATATAAATACACAACATACCTCTGTGGTCAAAAACCTCCCCAGGAGGCAGCACCATGTCCGGGTCTCCCCGGAAGTCTACCCCAGCATAGGGGAACTGGAGCATCACCTGCGGCATCTGCCACCATATCTGCGTTGCCTGCGCAGTAAAGTAGTGTCTGCCTTCGCCACCACCGTGGAGAACCAAAATCTGGGACCACAGCCTCAAGCGTGGCTCTCGTACCCCTGGTGCGTCCAGTAGCACCCTCGGGTGCAACATCGACACCCTCTCTAAGAAAAAGGCCACCAGGATGGAGCCAAATGCGAACTCCCGGGCACCTGTGGACCGACACTGGTCCAGTTGTGCGATCATCCACGCATGAAGGGTCAAACCCCAGGCGAACTGCTCACGGCCCACCACAACCCTCTCCATCATAATCAGCTCCCCACCACTAATCCGGTGAGGTGCTCGGGACCCGTATACCCGAACTATCATCGCTGCTATGCAACGATGCAGCAGGACATCTATCCCACTGATGCTCACGGCCGACCCAGTCATATAGTGATCGCCTGAGCAGTATCGCTCGGTGACTGTCTCAAATGAATGTCCCTCGGTAGCACAGGATCTGCCGGCAACGGTGTTCCCCGGAAGGGGAGCCCGGTCAAGAAGTAGATATCCTCCACCACAATGAAGGCGATCTGCTCTCCTCGCACGAGGAAGTAGTGTCGATCGAGACTCCACATCTCGATCAAGAAATGGAGCAAATACTCCTGTTCCCATAACAACAGGCAATCAAAGAACTTTAGCAACCCACTGGTTGCTAAAGCCGCCCGAACCGCCACTCGAACTGTCGGCGGTGCATTGGTCACCGCCTCTCATAGCGGTGCCCAGTCTCGCTCACGCCATCGAACATCCATAATCACTGCTCGCTACCTGCACACAACCCAGATTCCTATATTAGCTTAGGCAATCCTCCAATACATCAAAAAGAGCTAATTTTTCACCCTGAAACCTTGCCTCAAAGGCGCGGTTTTATCACCCACAGGCGTGCGCACATGCGCACCTGTTCACTATACAGGCGCGCATGCGCGCGCGCCTATTTTTCCTACAGGCGTGCTCATGAGCGCGCCTGTCGACTATACAGACGTGCTCTAACGCGCGCCTGTCATACCCACAGGCGCGCTCGTAAGAACGCCTGTTCGTCCCACAAGCGCGCACTCATGCGCGCCTGTCCAACTCACAGGCGTGCCTTATTTCCCTACCCACGTGCACACATGCGCTCTTTTTCATGGTACAGGCGCGCACTCATGCGTGCCTTCCACTAAGTCGCCTGCGCATGTGGGCCCACCCTCTACCCAAAAACCCCCTCAAACCCCCGTACAACCCCCTGTACCTACCCTGCCCAAAAATTAGAAACCTATAGCTATGCAGGATGTTCAGACCACTAACCTGAATCTCGCACGCCGCGAAATTGATGTCTCGTTCTCTCGGAATCACTCAATCTCCTCCGGATCTGCTCTGGAACTCACTGTCGCAGCAGGTACAAATAAGGTGGCAATGTGGGCCCTATAGCTATATATAGGGGTTTTCCCAAACTTCCACTCACCATTCCGGGAGCCCATGGCGTCCATTTTTCGAACCGTCTTCAGCCACGGGATCAGCATCCCGCCACCTACATCATGGCTGTCCCTGGGCCACTTTTCATCCCAAGCCCCCGGGGTGCCCTTTTTTCATATCATGGCCAGGTACGCACACACATTGTCACATTTATCTAATACATGTTCATATTTGTTATTCTCTTCAAATATTGTTCACTTTGGGTATTTGGTTGTTTTCTGTGCAGGTACTTGGTCATCATCTCTTCGCATCATTCCTTCAGGTATATACTCAGCACTGGCATGTAGTCTCTCCCACTGTATTCAATTTACATTCCCAGTCACACCCTCTGATATTGGCCTTTAGGATACCCATTCCTGGCTCTGCAGTACTCACACCTCCAGTTGCATCTTCAGTACCGTTACCCGGTAGCATTCTCACCCACATGATTTGTCCCATTCATAGCACCTTTTGGCACTAATGACACTCATGTTGTTCTTCATCGCCCTTTAGGGATGGGAGTCCCAGTAGTCTTTCATCATGTTGTGAATTAACCACATACTTCTTCTCCTCATTTTGCTAGCTTCCCATATGGACTCCCAGCACATCGCTTTATGGTCATGTTCTTTCTTTTACCTGCACCTCCGCAAGCTCATGAACCCACCATTTCATCCACCATCAGTTTTCCCATCTACGAACCTATCTTCATTTCACCTACCTCATACAGAAACTCGCCAATGGGCCCCCCACCCTTCATCAGTTTTCCCAGAAATTTTTGCCCTCACTGGGGCACTCATTTCACACTGGGGCACCCATTTCTGTATTTGTACATCTTCCCCCAATTTATTCCTTATTTGTTGTACACACACCTTTATTCCCAGTCTTTACGTTTATCATCACCATTGGCGACTCGCTTTCCTTTTGGCCACACGCAACCCATGTCACCCTTGGTTGGAGCCTTACTTCCCCCGCCAGCATCGTCTATGTTTTCAGAGTACTACCCAGGTCACTTACCTTTATCCTATGAATTTGTTCACCTTGTCTAGCCTCTGGCACAGCTTATCCCTGATCTTGTCGTCCCCCTAACACTTGATCTTGTCACACGGTTGTGGCCATTCTTTCTATCATATACCCTCCAACCAAGGGCAGTCTTGAGTCTTCCCATCTCTTGACTTCGTCTATGTACCTCTGCCACTTCTTCACCACAGTAGATTCCACGAAGCCCCTTGCTTCTGGGAGTCGCGTCCTCCTTTTGTCGACATCAACACACTTTTCCAAAAGGACGACAGTATCTTGATTCTCATTTCCCATTCAATGAGAGATCTCGGATGGCACAGGGGGAAACACCATTGCTCCCTGATGTCATTGACCCCCATAACATTCGACGCCAACTCTTTCTCATGTTGCGGTGGGTCTTACTTTGCGACTATTGCAGTTTGTATTATCCGTTGTCGAAGACCTCTGAACTTGGTCGGGCCATCATTACCCACATCATCGTCGTTGTTTACTTCCGCGACCATTACCGTTGGTTCAGAGTATGTTCCTTTGCAAAATTGTCTTCTGCCTGTATCATTCCGCCCCCGAGGGCGCTGCAGTTGTCTACATCAACATTTCAGACATTTTTTCTTCAGAGTTACATTACACGAGCATGGGGCATTCCCGCCTCGTTTGTACACACTTGTATATTGTTACACACCTCGTGGATGGTCGGGACCTACAGGTTCCTTTCTTCTCCAATGGATTTCTCTACGCGGTCCCATTCTTGCTCTCCCTTACAACACCATTCTCCGTAAAAGAAACATTGATGGATTTCGGCTATACATTTTGCTCCTAACCTCATCCATCAGGGGGCATATGTTATCACTGAAATTTCGTCCGCACATGGCGACAAGAACTCCACATCGTCAAAATAGAAAATATTTCATTCATGGCACAAGGTTAATTCCACAGCACAGCAAAAGGGTCAAAACTATACAAAATGACCAAAAAATTGCAAGGCGCTTTACATCCTCTGGGTGCGTGCGCGTATGCGTGTAACAACTTCATACAAGGCGCGCATATGTGCACAAGGCGCGGCTATTTGGCGAAAAACCTGCGCGCCTGCTAAACGGCGTATTTATTGAAACTGGTCGGCTTCCCAACCACTAATGGATCGGCTCCCAAGTCGATTTGACACCAAATCCGAGCTCAATCCTCATGGTGGGCTGGTCAAAGACCTAATTGTGCCCTAAAGAGCC
>ML832930.1:106742-116858 GCA_009831015.1 Picea engelmannii
TGCAGTTTCCTAACCAGATGAAGAGGTAATTTGTCTCTGCGTGATGGCTTCCCTACTCATTGACAAACATCACAATACCTGGCATATAATTTACCATCTTTGAATAATGTTGTCCACCATAATCCAAATTGGAGAACCTTTTGTAATGTAGCTTTCCCTCCAACGTTCCCTCCCACAATTTCATTATGTAATTCCCATAGGATATATTACCTTGCATGGTTTTGGACACATCATCTCAAAAGTCTATCAAGTCCCATCTTATAGAGTTGGCCTGCAATAAGTTGGTAATATTGTGCACAGACTACCAGGTGCCTCTTATGGGTTGCAGAATAATTCTCTGGGAAAGTCCTTATACTGAGGAAAGTAACAATATCTTTGAGATATTCTGCAATGTATTCGATATGTAACAGGTCTACATTGAGGAAATAGTCATCCATTTCCCCTCCACTTTTCCCTAATTCTAGTCTTGACAGGTGATATAGTCCTACATTACATCTTCTAGGTTTGACAATTACCTCAAAGGAAAATTCCTGAAAGAGTAAGAGCCACCTGCAAATCCTTCCTTCAAGAATAGGCTTAGTTAAAAGGTATTTCAATGTAGAATGGTCAGTGAAAAACTTAAAATGAGAACCTAGTAAATAGTGTTGAAATTTTTGCAATGCATAAATCATAGCCAAACCTTCCCTTTCAGTTGTTGTGTATTTTCATTCACCTTGAGACAATTTTCTATTGGCAAAGTATATACGGTGATCAATATTCTATTCCCTTGGTTGCGCTAAGATGGATCCTAGCGCAACACTTGATGCATCCACGTGTACATGGAATTCAATTTCCAATTGGGGTGTATAAGGATTGGTGTAGTACTGAGCATTTCCTCGAGTGTATCGAATGCCTTGTCACACTTAGTCATGCATCGAAATGCTTCAAACTTCTTTAGTAATTTATCCAATGGTGTTGTAATTCTGGAATATCTTATGATGAACCTACGGTAGTATCCTATATTACTAAGCATCCTAAACAATTGTTTCTCACTTGTAAGTGGTGGCATGTTCAGGATAACTGCAACTTTAGCTAGGTCTACCAAGACTCCTACCCGACAAACAATGTGGCCTATAAGGTTGTTGTTTGGTATGCAAAAAATAAACTTCCTCATGTTTGGAGTTATCTATAACTCATGACATCTATCAAACATCAAACAGAGTAGACCTACGTGATCCTTCAACAGACTATATACCGTCCAACCATCCATGTAGACTTCTAGGAACCTGTGTATGAAATCATGAAATTCTGCAATAACAATTGTTTGCACCCAATTCGTCACTGTGTGAGAAAATTATGAGTGCTTACATGCCTAGTTGGGCTCTGCTAGGCATGACAGCTGTGAGGTAAAAGGTTAGAAAGAAAAACTACAAAGCAATAAACAAAAACTAAACTAAAACTAATAAAAACTATGAGCATATAAAACAAATGAAAAATAGAGACAAATGGACCAATATCACCAATGTATAAGTTGATCTGTTGATGAAATCCAAAGACACACAAAGAATAAAGGGGACTTGGGTCCCTCCTTTCTCCAATGGAAGGCTCTTGAGGCCCTCAAAGCTTGCTCTCCTTTACAATGAAAAGATGAAAAATGTGGGTGAAAGAACTCCAAGATTATTCACTCAAGTGAGGGGTGAATAGCTTATGAAATGCAGCCTACAATGTGTGTTGCCAAAGAATGAGTCTCTAGCAATCCCAACAACATAACAGTATGAATAATTCCTTGAGAAAATGGTGGTCATTCATGGCTTTTTATAGCCAAGCATTGGGTTATTATGTGGCCTCTTTTGAATGTGAAAAGGGGCTCTTTAGGGCACAATTAGGTCTTTGACCAGCCCACCATGAGGATTGAGCTCAGATTTGGTGTCAAATCGACTTGGGAGCCGATCCATTAGTGGTTGGGAAGCCGACCAGTTTCAATAAATGCGTCGTTTAGCAGGCGCGTGGGTTTTTCGCCAAACAGCCGCGCCTTGTGCACATATGCGCGCCTTGTACGAAGCTGTTACATGCATACGCGCGCGCACCCAGAGGATGTAAAGCGACTTGCAATTTTTTGGTCATTTTGTATAGTTTTGACCCTTTTGCTGTGTTGTGGAATTAACGTTGTGCCATGAATGACTTCTTTTCTGTTTTGATGATGCGGAGTTCTTTTCGCCATGTGCGGACGAAATTTCAGTGATAACACATGGCCCCTGATGGATGAGGTTAGGAGCAAAACGTATAGCCGAAATCCATCAATGTTTCTTTTACGGAGAATGGTGTTGTAAGGGAGAGCAAGAATGGGACCGCGTAGAGAAATCCATTGGAGAAGAAAGGAACTTGTAGGTCCCGACCTTCCACGAGGTGTGTAACAATATACAAGTGTGTACAAACGAGGCAGGAATGCCCCATGCTCGTGTAATGTAACTCTGAAGAAAAAAATGTCTGAAATGTTGATGTAGACAACTGCAGCGCCCTCGGGGGCGGAATGATATAGGCAGAAAACAATTTTGCAAAGGAACATACTCTGAACCAACGGTAATGGTCGCGGAAGTAAACAATGATGATGATGTGGGTAATGATGGCCCGGCCAAGTTCAGAGGTCTTCGACAACGGATAAAAAAAACTGCAATAGTCGCAAAGTAAGACCCACCGCAACATGAGAAAGTGTTGGCGTCGAATGTTATGGGGGTCAATGACATCAGGGAGCAATGGTGTTTCCCGTTGTGCCATCGGAGATCTCTCATTGAATGGGAAATAAGAATCAAGATATTGTCGTCCTTTTGGAAAAGTGTGTTGATGTCGACAAAAGGAGGACGCGACTCCCAGAATCAAGGGGCTTCATGGAATCTACTGTGGTGAAGAAGTGGCAGAGGTACATAGACGAAGTCAAGAGATGGGAAGACTCAAGATTGCCCTTGGTTGGAGGGTATATGATAGAAAGAATGGCCGCAACCATGTGACAAGATCAAGTGTCAGGGGGACGACAAGATCAGGGATAAGCTGTGCCAGAGGCTGGACAAGGTGAACAAATTCATAGGATAAAGGTAAGTGACCTGGGTAGTACTCTGAAAACATAGACGATGTCGGAGGGGGAAGTAAGGCTCCAACCAAGGGTGACATGGGTTGCGTGTGGCCAAAAGGAAAGCAGGTCGCCAATGGTGATGATAAACGTAAAGATTGGGAATAAAGGTGTGTGTACAACAAATAAGGAATAAATTGGGGGAAGATGTACAAATACAGAAACGGGTGCCCCAGTGTGAAATGAGTGCCCCAGTGAGGGCAAAAACTTCTGGGAAAACTGATGAAGGGTGGGGGCCCCATTGGCGAGTTTCTGTATGAGGTAGGTGAAATGAAGATAGGTTCGCAGATGGGAAAACTGATGGTGGATGAAATGGTGGGTTCATGAGCTTGCGGAGGTGCAGGTAAAAAAAAGAACATGACCATAAAGCGATGTGCTGGGAGTCCATATGGGAAGCTAGCAAAATGAGGAGAAGAAGTATGTGGTTAATTCACAACATGATGAAAGACTACTGGGACTCCCATCCCTAAAGGGCGATGAAGAACAGCATGAGTGTCATTAGTGCCAAAAGGTGCTATGAATGGGACAAATCATGTGGGTGAGAATGCTACCGGGTAACGGTACTGAAGATGCAACTGGAGGTTTGAGTACTGCAGAGCCGTGAATGGGTATCCTAAAGGCCAATATCAGAGGGTGTGACTGGGAATGCAAATGCAATATAGTGGGAGAGACTACATGCCAGTGCTGAGTATATACCTGAAGGAATGATGCGAAGAGATGATGACCAAGTACCTGCACAGAAAACAACCAAATACCCAAAGTGAACAATATCTGAAGAGAATAACAAATATGAACATGTATTAGATAAATGTGACAATGTGTGTGCGTACCTGGCCATGATATGAAAAAAGGGCACCCCGGGGGCTCGGGATGAAAAGTGGCCCAGGGACAGCCATGATGTAGGTGGCGGGATGTTGATCCTGTGGCTGAAGACAGTTCGAAAAATGGACGTCGTGGACTCCTGGAATGGTGAGTGGAAGGTTGGGAAAAACCCTATATATAGCTTTAGGGCCCACATTGCCACCTCATTTGTACCTGCTGCGACAGTGAGTTCCAGAGCAGATCCAGAGGAGATTGAGTGATTACGAGAGCACGAGACATCAATTTCCCGGCGTGCGAGATTCAGGTTAGTGTTCTGAACATCCTGCATAGCTATAGGTTTCTAATTTTTGGGCAGGGTAGGTATGGGGGGTCGTACGGGGGTTTGAGGGGGTTTTTGGGTAGAGGGTGGGCCCACATGCGTGGGTGACTCAGTGGAAGGCACGCATGAGTGCGCGCCTGTACCATGAAAAAGAGCGCATGTGTGCACGTGGGTAGGGAAATAAGGCGCGCCTGTGAGTTGGACAGGCGCGCATGAGTGCGCGCTTGTGGGACGAACAGGCGTGCTTACGAGCGTGCCTGTGGGTATGACAGGCGTGCATTAGATCACGTCTGTATAGTCGACAGGCGTGCTCATGAGCGGGCCTGTGGGAAAAACAGGCGCGCGCGCATGCGCGCCTGTATAGTGAACAAGTGCGCATGTGCACGCGCCTGTGGGTGATAAAACCGCGCCTTTGAGGCAAGGTTTCAGGGTGAAAAATTAGCTCTTTTTGATGTATTGGAGGATTGCCTAAGCTAATATAGGACTCTGGGTTGTGTGCAGGTAGCGAGTAGTGATTATGGATGTTCGATGGCGTGAGCGAGACTGGGCACTGCTACGAGAGGCGGTGACCAATGCACCGCCGGCAGTTCGAGTGGCGGTTCGGGTAGCTTTAGCAATCAGTGGGTTGCTAAAGTTCTTTGATTGCCTGTTGTTACGGGCACAGGAGTATTTGCTCCATTTCTTGATCGAGATGTGGAGTCCCAATCGACACTTCTTCCTCGTGCGAGGAGAGCAGATCGCCTTCATTGTGGTGGAGGATATCTACTTCTTGATCGGGCTCCCCTTCCGGGGAACACCGTTGCCGGCAGATCCTGTGCTGCCGGGGGACATTCATTTGGAGACATTCGCCAAGTGATACTACTCAGGTGATCACTATATGACTGGGTCGGCCGTGAGCATCAGTGGGATAGATGTCCTGCTGCATCGTTGCATAGCAGCGATGATAGTTCAGGTATACGGGTCCCGAGCACCTCACCGGATTAGTGGTGGGGAGATGATTATGATGGAGAGGGTTGTGGTGGGCCATGAGCAGTTCGCCTGGGGTTTGACCCTTCATGCGCGGATGATCGCGCAACTGGACCAGTGTCGGTCCACAGGTGCCCAGGAGTTCGCATTTGGCTCCATCCTGGTGGCCTTTTTCTTAGAGAGGTTGTCGATGTTGCGCCCGAGGGTGCTACTAGAGGCACCAGGGGTACGAGAGCCGCGCTTGAGGCTGTGGTCTCAGATTTTGGTTTTCCACGGTGGTGGCGAAGGCGGACACTACTTTACTGCGCAGGCAGTGCAGATATGGCGGCAGATGTCGCAGGTGATGCTCCAGTTCCCCTATGCTGGGGTAGACTTCCGGGGAGACCCGGACATGGTGCTGCCTCCTGGGGAGGTTTTTGACCACAGAGGTATGTTGTGTATTTATATGTTTTGCTTTACGTTATGAGTTTGATATACTAGTGCATATGTTTGATGTATAGACACTGATACCATCTGTTGTTGCTTGTTTGGTGTATGTGCAGATTTGGCACCTCGCGGGCGCGAGGTGGAGTTGTACAGACCGCCGGTGCAAACAGAGGGGAGACCGCCATGTGGAGAGAGACGCGGACGGGATGAGGCAGCAGGGCGACATGCAGATGTTGCGAGACCAGTGAGGAGGTGACGATTTGATGACCCTGGTGCGGGGCCATCGCAGGCTCCTCCTGTGGCAACCAGAGGTGATGATGATGATATCCGTCGTCGTTTTGAGACGGTGTTTTGGGACGTGCTTGAGGGCATGTGGACCCGTATCCAGGACGAGGAGTTCCTGGAGCAGTGTATCGGGTTACCGCCACCATGGAGGTCCATTATGCGGCGAGCAGCTGTGCTCGCTGCCATGACTAGTGGACACCTGCCACTG
This sequence comes from Picea engelmannii, assembly GCA_009831015.1. NCBI lineage: Eukaryota > Viridiplantae > Streptophyta > Pinopsida > Pinales > Pinaceae > Picea > Picea engelmannii. The sequence goes on from ML832930.1 coordinate 112,872, forward strand.
GGGCAGGAGGGTCCTGCAGGTGCGCCACCTCCACCGCCTGGGGCAGGTAGGGGTGGGCCACCACCTCCTCCTGAGGGAGGGGCAGCTGGGGGTGCGCTAGAGGCCCCCTGATTGTATGTATTTTGTACACTATGTTTGATAGGCTGGTGAGCCGATTTTTGTACCATGATGTGGCACGGGCCTGTGGGCCGATGTACTTTTTGTGTATGTAAACACTTGAATGGCCTGAGAGGCCCATATATATATATGAGTATACATGTTTTTTGGATCCAAATGTTTTTTACATATGTTGTTTTGTGTTGATGTTGATGATGTTGATTCTATCTATATGCTGTGACAGGATATATGTGATGTTTATGTATGTGTAGCTTGATGTGATATATGACAATCTAGCACCATGTTAGCTATGTGATCTGTTTTTTGATTCAATTCTCTTGGAATATGTGTAAATGTAATGGAATCAAAATGTCGAGATAATAATATAACCTGCAGGTATTTGCGAAAGAGGCACGGATCGCGTACACGGTACACATTGTTGAGTTGGAGAACGACCAGTTGAGAGTCGAGGAGAACGCTAAGGTGACGAATGTGATGATGTTGGGCATCAGTCAAGAGGCCAATGACAACAGTGTATTCGGCTTGGTTATTGGTTGCTGGTCCTAAACAGATGTCGTTGGAATGTAGCATTTCGTGTGAAGGGGTGTAGAGAGCCCAAGCAGCCAAATCGAGATTTTGTGTCCAACGGCTGGCGCCGTCGGCGTAACCAATGTGGTAAGCTGGTGGAGGTGGCATCTGTCAACAAAAAAAAGGATAGTTTAGATGAGGAAAAAAAGATTAAAAATGCTAGAAAAGAAAAAATAACCTAAAGTAGCTTGACTATGTTTAAGCATAAAATTTCTTGAGGTATAACCCATTGACGGGTTCCTTGAACGTGAGGCCTTCTGGGGAGGCCAGGATGTATGCGCCTTTGGTGAGGCAATGCTGGATGATGTAAGGGCCATGCCAAATTGATTCGAATTTGCCATGGCCAAAGGTATCATGAGCGATATCATAGGCGAGGACGAGGTCGCCTTCGCGGAATGAACGAAGGTTGACATGGCGATCAAAGGTAGCTTTGGATCGTTTTTTAGCTGCCTCGTTGTTCTGTAATGAGGATCGACGATCTTCATCCAGAGACTCCAAGTTCAGCAAGCGCTGCTCCATTGGAGCAGTGTCAGGTAAAATCTCAATTGCAGTGCGAAGGGTGGGGATTTCGCACTCAATGGGAAGAGTTGCCTCGACCCCATGGACTAAGTGAAATGGTGTAAAACCCGTGGCGGTCTTTATTGTCGTGTGATAATCCCATAGCGCAGAAAATAACATATGATGCCAATTGGTTTTATGTTTGTTAACCATGCATTGTAACATGGTCTTGAGGACTTTGTTGACTGCCTCGACCTGTCCGTTTGACTGAGGGTAGTATGGTGAGAAAAACTCATGAGAGAATCCTAACCGAGATGAGAGTTCTATGAAGATCTCGTTCTCAAAATGTTTCCCATGATCGGAGACTAGTTGGAGTGGTACTCTGAACCGGGATATGATGTGGTTGAAGAAAAAACGCACTGCTATGTCAGCGGTGTTGTTGAAGGTGGGCATAGCTTCAGCCCATTTGGTAAAGTAATCGACAGCAACAATGATGTATTTGTGACCATTGCTGGAGGGGGGATTACAAGTCATAAAGTCAATGCCCCATTTGCAAAAGGGGCCTATAGTGATGACTGGGTGTAGAAGAGCGGGGGGAGCTCGGGCTTTGTTGGCATAGAGCTAACATTGCTCACATCATTTCACAGCATGAATGCAATCATGAAACAAGGTAGGCCAAAAGTAACCGACCTGGATAATCTTTTGAGCCATGGTGATGCCCGAAAGATGGCCCCCACAGGCACTGTTGTGGTAGTCGTTTAAGACTCTGTCGGCCTCGTCAATAGTTAGGCAGCGATGGAGAATTGTGTCGACGCCCCACCGATACAAGATGTCACCAATGAGGAGATAGCGGGGGGCTTGATGGCGAATTCACCGACGATCATCTCGTGATAGGTTTTTAGAGAACTTTTGAGTTCGTAGGTAGATGAGGAGGTCGCCATACCAAGGATCATCTGATGCGATGTAAAAGAGATGTTCGTCAGGAAAGTCAGTATTGACGGGGGCACTGGGTGTGTTAGAGGGAAGGGCCGTGACAAGTTCAGCGAGAATGAGGGCCTTCTTACTCTTGGTTTTGAGAACTCAAGGTAGTATTCTTGAAGGATAACAATCCAGCGAGAGAATTTGTCGTTAGCTTGGCGACGGCTGAGCAAATATTGCATAGGGTTGGAATCTGCGACGACCTTGGTGGTGCAAAGCAGAATGTAATGGCGCAGTTTCTGGACTGCGAGGACAACTGCAAGGGATAGTTTCTCTTCATGTTTGTACTTCAAGGGTGGTCTTGAGAGGTTCTTACTGACGTAGTAAATGACGTGTTCATGATTGTCATCTCCAAGCTGGACGAGGACGCCGGCTACTGATACAGCTGATGCTGATACATAGAGGATGTAGTCGCGATTGTAGTCAGGTGCACTAATCAACGGTGCGTTGGAAAGTGTTGATTTAAGATCGTCAAATGACTGTTGGGCATAGTCGTCCCAATGAAACGGGATGTCATGACGCAGTAAGCGAAGGAAACCATGTGCGCGTATGGCGTAATTAGGAACAAAGCGCCTAAGAAAGTTGGCTTTGCCCTGTAGACTTTGTAATTGTCGGAAATTCCGAGGAGGTGGAATTTCGGTGATGGCTTGGACTTTGAGGGGGTCCACGGTGATACCTCTTTGGGAAACGATGAAACCGAGGAGGCACCCTGCGGTGATGCAGAACACACACTTGATAGGATTTAAGCAGATGTTATATTGACGACACCGTTGAAAGATGATTCGTAAATCATCGAGGTGTTGGGTACGCTTCTTGGATCGAGCGGTGAGGTCGTCAAAGTAGGCGAGGATGATTGCAGCTAGATCATGAAAGATGTAAGTCATGGCGCGTTGGAAAGTTGCGCCGGCGTTTTTGAGGCCGAAGGGCATGACCCAATATGCGAACGTACCCCACGGGGTAATGAATGCGGTTTTGTATTGATCGGCTGGGTGAATTTGAATTTGGTTATAGCCAGAGAATCCGTCCATGAAGGAGAGAGCCTCGTGGCTGGCACAATCATCGATGATCTGATCGATGAAGGGCGTCGGGAAGTTGTCTTTGGGACATGCGTTATTGAGATCATGAAAGTCGGTGCAAACGCGGATAGATCCCTGTTTTTTGTCGATGGGTACAGGGTTGGAAACCCATGACGTATAGGCGATGGGGTAGATGAATCAGGCCGTACGCAATTTGTCAATTTCGGCTTTGATGGCCGCGGCCTTGGATGGGTGTAGCGGTCGTTGTTTCTGGCGGATTGGTGTGATGTCGGGCCAGGTGTCGATGCGATGTTCGACAATAGAGGGGTCGAGGCCAGGCATCTCCATGTATGACCAGGCGAAGATATCCCTAAATTCCTGGAAGAGGGCTTTGTAGGCAGTGATTTCCTGAGGAGTGCAATCAACTCCAATGATGATTTCTTCGATGATGCCTAGTTTAATGGAAATGTCGATTTTGATGGTGGGGGAAATGTTAGCCAGATTTCCTTCTTCAAAAGCGTCAGGTGCCGGAATGGGATTGTTGAACCAATCGACAGTCCCTGATGGGATAAAGTCTTTGGTTTCGACCGCATAAATGGGATTGTGGCTAGGAGGCATGAGGGCTTTCTGCATAAGGAAGAGTGCACGATGATGTAGTGCGTCCCACGGAGAGTCTGGGCGTTGTAGCTCTTCCAGTATTCCTTCGTCGCAGTGGAAACGACAGGAATATAATGGATCGTGAGGAGTGATCTCAGTGACAGTGTGGTTGCCCCCTGCTGTAGAAACAGAGGATGAAATTCTAGGAGAGGGT
>ML832931.1:23547-41420 GCA_009831015.1 Picea engelmannii
TCTTGTTTCTTGCTGAGAGGCTTTTTATTGCCTTCTCGGGGATCCCTGGGCGAAGCATCTCGAGGTTTCATTTTAGGCTTTTATCTTTTACCAGCTGCTTTTACCTTCTGGGCCTTTAGCCCCTTCTTCCCACGAGATAAGGTACAATCCTACAAATAGGTCAACCCAATGCCCGGACAAGGGGAATGGGATAAATGAGCGGGAGATAAGATGAAACGGTGGTGCTATGATGGGAGCGGACGATGGCTTTTCAGAAATCCCCCCAGTGGCAAACCAAGACCTATGGGCACATGCTTGCTAGGGTACCCTGTCAATTTCCCCAAGCATGGTCAAGTGGGATAATGTAAGATCCAAGCAGTTGTTAGAGATAAAAGGAATCAGATGCATATATTTAAAGGTTTCAATGATCAAAGGTGACACATACCATGATACCTGAACCAATTACCTCATGGAGCAAGAACCTCTTCTGATACAGGACCAAGCCGATGGTGATGGATGTTGCTGCTACTGACAAGATAAAGCTGATGGAAGAAGAAAAGGATGGGCCCTTCAGGGCCATGCTCAGGTCAATCCTGCTCTCGGTACTCCATGTCTAGGACCTGTGGGCCTCGAGACATGATCTCCTAGTTATCCCTAAAAAGCAGGGATAACAGGTCCCATTCAAAATTCAGCAAACTTAACAGTGTTCAAGATTTCAAGATTGGTAGGATTACAATGTTTCCACTGGATTCTATCATGTATGAGGGTATGGAACTGGCATTTAATCAAGACCACCAAGCCCTCTATGTACCCCAATATTGGTGGTGTTGATTGAAAAAATTTACCCTTCACTCAAACCAAAATCATTGATTAGGCATGTTACGCTTTTTCTACCATATTTTAAGGCTAGGATTAGGTAGTTTCATCAAAATTGGGTGGTGTCGACCGATGTCCCTAGAGGATCGACGTATAAGCAAAGGCAAGACAAGAGGCAAAGGATGAAGGATGATACTAATGATGTGTATCCCAATATAAGTGATGGTAGAACATTGCTTGTCATTTGTGTTTGTCATTTAAATGTTCTTGCTTGTTTATTCGTAATGTTTTCTTTCAAAGTTTCAATATAATCATTAATATACTATGGATGGCATTTCAAACTTTAAAATAATGAAGTATTCATCTACAAGAAAAAATATGCATGTTTTCATATATTCTGCAGCTAATTTGTCTTTTTGCATGTTTTTGCTGAATATAAATGTAATATATATATATAATAGACGCTCTCGGGACACTCCGCTCCTGAGGATTTTTGGAAAATGACACTCTCGATGCTCCCGCTCTCTAAAACACTCTCGCTCCATGCAACATTGATCTCAATACATGCTTCACAGCTACCCAATGCAATTGTCTCAACTGACTCATGAACTGGCTAACTGCACTCAATGCATAGCAAATATCTGGTCTGGTGCTAACCAGATACATCAATGATCGAATCAGTTATTTGTACATACTTGGATCAATCAAAGTCTAAATCGGAAGAAGGCTCACTCAACTTCTTCAAATTCAACACCATCGGTGTAGCCCTGAACTTACAGTCCAACATCCCAAATCTCCTCAAAATCTCAACTGTACACTTCCCCTGACTAAGGAAGATCTCAACAGTTCTCTGCCACACCTCTAGTCCCAAGAAATAGTGCATCATGCTAAAATCCTTCATTTCAAATTCAAACGCCAACTCATGCTTGCACCAAGTAATGAGACGCTTTCCTCCGATGAGAAATAAATCATCAACGTACAAGATCAAAACCAGGGACTCACCATCAACAATCGTGTAGTAAAGGTTGGCATCAACAACACTCTTGTTGAAACCCAAACTCATCAGGTATCCATCAATCCTTACATACCAAGCTCGAGATGCCTGCTTGAGGCCATACAGGGCCTTCTTCAACCTGCACACATGGGACCTTCTTCAACCTGCACACATGGGACTCCTTCCATGAATCACGAAACCATCTGGCTACTCAATGTACACCTCTTCCTCAATCTCTCCATTGAGGAAGGTTGTCTTTACATCCATCTGATGTAGTCTCCAACCCATGGCTGAAGCAAGGGAAATGATCATCCATTGGAGGTGTACCAAGCAACAGGAGCAATTATCTCCTCATAGTCTATTCCCTCTCCCTGAGAGAATCCTCTAGCCACAAATCTCGCTTTGTGCTTCTCGATGCTCCTGCCAGTTGCATGTTTGATCTTATTATAGATCCACTTGGAAGTCACCACAGACTTCCCCTCAGGTCTCGGAACAATATCCCACACATCATTCTTCATGATGGATTGATACTCCTCCATCATGGCATCTCTACATACATGTTGACTAGATGCCTCCTCATAACAGGAAGGCTCAGAATCAATGATGTGTCTCATCGCTGCAACATATCTCGAGAATCTCTGAGGTCTCTTGCTCTCTCTAAAAGTACCACAGGGAGTTGCATGTCCCTCTGCCTCCTGCAAAGTCTGACAAGCCCATGCAGGTCTTTTCCGGCCTACTGCAATATCTCTAGGAACATCAACAGGATCTCAACTGGATCAACAAGCTCAACAGGCTCAACTGGCTCCCTCTGAACTGCTAAAGGGTGAGGGGGAGAAGACACCATCTCCTCCTGCTTCTCACTGTCAATATCCATGTGAGATCCTCTAGATCTCTTGAAGGCTACCTCCTCCTCAAAGGAAACATCCATACTCACCTCAATCTGTCTCTGACCTGGGATGTAGATCCAATGTGCCTTCGAAAACTCACTACACCCAACAAATGTACTCTTCCTACCTGAAGGGTCTAACTTCGTCATTTTCTCCTTGGGTATGTGAATGTATACAAGACACCCAAATATTCTGAGGTGTCCAACCACAGGCTTCACTTCGGTGAAAGCGTCCTAAGGAGTCATGTTCCTCAAAGTCCAAGTCTGAAGATCACATAGTGTAAGTATCCACTCAAAGAAGCAACTGTCATAGGCCCACACAAATCTGAATGCACCGGGTCCAAGATCCCTTGGATCTACTGTCACTACTCAGAAAAGACCCCTTGGCATTCTTTCCAAGAGCACAGCCTCTGCAAATATCATCATGCTCTACACGAAGCATTGGAAGACCTGTCACCATCCTCCCCAGAGCAGGAAGAGCTCTATAAGGCAAATGTGCAAGTCTCCTATGCCATAACTCACTCAAACTGATAGAATCATGCATCAGGGCCTAAACTGGTCGAATTGTCAATCTGTATAAACTCCTTGTCTGGTCAGACTATTTTATGTCTCAAACTAGAGACTATCCAATATGTTGTCTTTTGCAACCATCACTATAGCTCCCTCTCAGAGCAATCACTGGTGACCTGCCTCCGTGGTAACCTGCCCGGAACAAGAAACGATAACAACAACATCTCCATGGCAACCTCCATGGGATTTCACAAGATAACCTGGAGTCTTCACTTCCAGGAAGGGTGTGTTGTTTCTCTGAATGCACTAGATCTGAGATCCTTTGGATCTTCATATTGTTGTTTGGGCAAAATATCCCTTCTCCTACAAACACCCTCATGATAATGATACAATTTTAAACATATACAAGTGCATACCTCTAAAATTTGTAGCACCATCCAACTTGTGTTCTAACCTCGGGGCTTGTGCAACTGGCAACTGCAACTATAACTGCAACTCTTACTGGCACTACAACTACAATTGCAACTAGTAAACCTCATGATCTTCCTTCCAGTGAATAAACTGTTCTAAAGGTAACTAGCTCTGATACCATATTGAATTTTCATTAGTTTTGTTAACATTAGATTTACCATAGCATTTCGATCTTCTTTTAACATTCAATAACCATGCACTGAAATATATAAGCAACAGATAAACAAGCACAAGAAGACACAAAGATTTATCCTGGGAAACCCTTCTTCACAAGGGAGAAAAACCCAACAAACTTTTCTTAGAGAGAATATCCTTGCTAATACAATATAACCAAGAACCAGCTCTATCCACTAGAGCAAAACTAACAACGAAGAATACTTATCTCCACAAAAGATAACCCAACAATGCAGTTGCATCAAACCCTAGCCAGAGCGCTAGAGTAACTGGCCTTCACCAACGTACCACCAAGACAAAAGATAAACTAGCCAACTTGCGCCCTTCTTCCTTCTGAACTGCAGCTGCTACTATAGCTCTCCATTAGACTTGCGCTATGAGTGAGTGAGTGAATGTGACAAATGAGGAAGGCGTCACCTTTATTTACATTGGACTGGGCATGTGTCTTTTCCAATAGGGCCGACCAGTCTTCCTCAAAAATACATTTTCACTTTGTCTTTTTCCTGTGGGGCCGACTTCTCTTCTAGGATCTTCTAATTTCTTCTAAGGCTTCTTTGATCTGTTCAATGGTTATGCTCTAACTTCTTGGCATCTTCATCTCTAAGAAAAGTTGTCCCAGAGGTGAATACCTCCCGTTGCTACCAAAAACATCAACATCATACCAAGCTAACTCAGATGAAGGATGAACTTGGTATTGTTAGGGAGGTTGTTGTTGATAGTGAACTTGTGAGGACTGCTTTGAATGGGGTGACCAAACAATGGGCCGTCTTTGTTGAGGGCATTGTGGCAAGGGAAAATCTTCCTAAGTGGGACTGTCTTTGGGATGACTTCATTCAGAAGGAAACTCAAAGAGGATATGTGCATGGCAGTTCATCTACTAGTGTAATGAAGAGGAGAATGTGGCACTTGCAACCAAAGGCAAGAACAAGTCCAAGAAGGGTTCCAAAGGTGAAGGGAAGAAAGACATGAGCAAAGTCAAGGGATTTACATGTCACAAGTTTGGACAATATGCTGGACAATGTCCTAATAAGAAGAAGAAGCAAGTTGCGGCGTCTACAGATTTGGAGGAGTTTACCCACGAGTTCAAGAAGGAGTATTCATTGTTGGTGTGTCTTTCCTCTAGAACATCATCTACCAGTATTTGGTATATTGATAGCCGTGCCTCCCTCCATATGACAGGTGTTCGTGAATATTTCATTGATCTTACAGAGATTGGGGATCTTAAGGTGGTGCTTGGAGATGACTCAGTGGTCAAGGCAGTTGGTAGTGGGACAGTATCATTTCAGAGGGAGTCTCTACCTCCCATGTTGTTTAGAGATGTCCTATATGTTCTGGGCTTGAAGAAGAACTTGGTGTCAGTTTCCACTATTGAGGATAGGGGATATGAGGTATTGTTCCGTGATGGGCATGTGCTCTTGTATCCTAAGGGATCCAGTGTCACTTCGGTCAAAGTGATTGGGATCCGGTATGAGAAGTTGTACAAGCTCATGTTTCAGCCAGCTAGAGCATTGATGCATAGTACCAGTAGCAGTGACCTTTTTGAGTTATGGCATAGGAGGATGGCCCATTTGCACCATGGGGCTCTAGGGATATTGAGAGAGATTGTGACTGGAGTGCCAAAGTTCAGTACAGAGCACCAGGAGGTGTGCAAGGGGTGTGCTCTCGGGAAGTACACCAAGACTGCTTTTCCAAGCAATGACAACAGAGTAGCAGGTATTCTTGATCTGATTTATACTGATGTATGTGGTCCTATGTCTTTTGCTTCTTTGAGTGGATTTTTGTATTATGTCACTTTCATTGATGCCTTCTCTCAGAAGTCTTGGATTTTCTTCATGAAGACCAAAGGACAAGTCTTTTAGCGGTTCCAAGAGTTCAAAGCTCTTGTGGAGAACCAAACTGAGAAGAAGATCAAAGTGTTGAGATCTGACAATGGGGGTGAGTATACCTCCAATGAGTTCAGTGACTTTTGTGCTAGGGAGAGCATTAAGAGAAAAATGACAATTCCTTAGAACCCACAACAGAATGGGGTTGTTGAGAGGAAGAACAAGGCCATTGTTGGGCCTGCGAGAGCCATGTTACATGATCAGGTGCTACCAATATTTCTTTGGGTTGAGGCTTGCAACATTGCAGTTTATTTGCAGAACAGGAGTCCACACATAGTCTTGGGGGATAAGACTCTGGAGGAGGCTTTCTCTGGGAAGAAGCCTGAGGTTGGGCACTTTAGGATTTTTGGCTGCCTTACCTAGTCACATGTCCCTTCTGAGAAGAGGACAAAGCTAGAACCCACGGCAGAGAAGGGCATCTTTGTTGGGTATAGCGAGACCTCGAAGGCTTTCTGCATATAAATCCCCTCTTTAAGGAAGACAGTTGTGCGACGAGATGTGAGATTTGAGGAGGATAGAGCCTTTCAAAGGTCACGTGATATGGAGCAGGGGGAGTAGTCGACCCCTCAGACTTAGGTGAGTCCTTCACAGAGGATAGTGACACAGAGTTCTGGACCACCTGCTTCAGGGACGACTGGTCCACAGGTGACAGGGACACAGATTACAAGTCCTCGGGTTACCGGTTCACAGGGTATTGTTTCTCAGTCTATCGGTTCTCAAACAACCTCAGGATCATCTTCAGGTACACAGTCTTCAGGTGGTGGGATTGAGGAGGGTGAGTCCCCTCCACATGGTGTTACTTCAGAGAAGAGGAAGCCCATGTGGGTTCAAGACACTTTGAAGGAAGCACAAGGTTTTGTGGGGAATCCCAGTAGGCTGTGAGGGAGAGAAAACCTCCTGAGAGGTTTTGCAGCTATCTTGCAATGGTGAGCAGCATCAGAGAGTCCGAGCCTTCCACTTTTGACGAGGCAGCAGGTTAGCAAATCTGGAAGGACGCCATGGTGGAAGAGTACAATTCCATCATGAAGAATGATGTTTGGGAGGTGGTTCCAAGACCTGAGGGGAAGTCAATGGTGACTTCCAGTTGGCTCTACAAAATCAAGTATGTTGTTGATGGTAGCATTGAGAAGTACAAAGCTCGGTTTGTAGCTCGGGGGTTCTCACAGATAGAGGGAGTTAACTATGATGAGACCTTCGCTCCGGTTGCTAAATATACCTCGATCAGGGAAGTGTTCTCCATTGCAACAGAGATGTGTTGGAAGATCCATCAGATGGATGTGAAGACTGCATTTATGAATGGTCTCATAGAGGAGGAGGTGTACATTGAGCAGCCACAGAGCTTTGAGGTGCATGGGAGAGATTCTCATGTGTGCAGACTGAAGAAGGCATTGAATGGGATGAAGCAAGCTCCTAGATCTTGGTACTCGAGGATAGATACATACTTGCAACAAATGGGTTTCGAGAAGAGTGAAGCAGATCCCAACCTTTACTTCATTGTGGTTTGAGAGGATCCACTCATTCTTGTGCTATATGTGGATGATCTCTTCATTACAGGAACTAAGAGACTCATAACTTGTTGCAAGGAGAGCCTTGCTTCAGAGTTCGAGATGAAAGACATTGGACTGATGCACTACTTCTTGGGATTGGAGGTTTGGCAGGAGCATGCACACATCTTTCAGGGGCAGGGCAGATATGTTGTTGACATTCTGAGGAGATTCTGGATGGAGGATTGTAGGCCCATGTCCACACCTATGATAACCAACTGGAAGAAGCTTCATTCTTATGAGTCAGAGTTGGTTGAACCCACTTCGTATCGTCAGTTAATTGGTTCATTGATGTATCTAGTCAACACCAGACCAGATCTTTGTTTTGTTGTCAACTCTCCTAGTCAATTTATGGTGGATCCTTGGAGAGTGCATTGGGTGGCAGCAAAACATGTGCTCATGTACCTTAAGGGTACAGTGGATTATGGTCTGAACTATGAGAGAGTGGATGGAGTCAGATTGATTGGCTACACAGACTCAGATTGGGCAGGATGTGTCAGTGACAAGAAGAGTACCTCGGGTTGTTGCTTTGGATTGGGCTCAGCAGTTGTGTCTTGGTTCAATCATAAGCAAAAGGCAGTGGCTTTGAGTTTTGCAGAGGCTGAGTATATGGCAGTTGTGAGGCCATATGGCTTCGCAAGTTGTTGATTGGGATATTTGATGTGCAGATGAGACCCACGGTGATCTACTGTGACAATCAGAGTTGCGTCAAACTCTCTAAGAATCCAATTTTCCATGACCGGTCTAAACTCATCGAGATTAGATATCACTTCATCTAGGACTATGTTCAGAGAGGGGCAGTTCAGCTACAGTATATATCCATTGATGAGTAGGTAGCGGGCATCCTCACTAAAGCTTTGGGGAGAGGCAAGTTTGTACCTTTCAGAGATAAACTTGGGGTGGTTGGGAACACTTTCCTCAATAAGAGGGAGTGTTTAATTAAATTAAAAAGTACCAAGGACAAGTGTTTGTCATCACCTAAGCGCCTAGGGGTGAGAAAGTGTCCAATGTGGTCCCGAGTGAATTAAATTCATGTGATGTGAAATTAAAAGTGACTTTATGATAAGTTAATGAAGTGGGTGACTAAAGAGCCATTTCATCACCATCATCGATCCAATCTAATTTCTACCGTTCGATTAGATGACTCTTCAACTTCCCTCATTGAGTCAAATTAGGGAAAGGAGGCGCTCTCATTTTGGCAATTTTTTTCTTCATGACCATTTGGAGAAGAGAGAGAGAAATCGAGCTAGAGAAGAGAGGAAGCTTGTTGAGTTTGGCATGCATTCCAAGGCAAAAGAACAGCACAAAAATCGAGGCAAAGGGTACAACCAGCAAAGGACCGTACAGTGCGTATTTTAGTGAGGTCATACAGCAATTGTGGGCACATAAATCGAGGAGGCCATACTGCAGATATCTGAGACAAAATTGGCATGAATTTCAAGGTTGTCGCACAACAGCTTTCACACAAAAATCGAGACAGCAGACTTGGCACCAATTTCTGGGCAGAATCCGTACAGTTCGTATAGCAAAAGGGCATGGAAAACGAGGGTCGTACAGCATTGATATTTTGGGCACAAATTTCAAGGAAGTTTGGCTTTGTTTTCAAGGAAATTGTTGGACACATTCTTGTGATAAGTTTGTGTGTTTTGCTAATAATTATACTGCTGTAAAAGACAATATTTCTCTCAGCTCATAAAATAATAAAAGCCCCTCTCTCACTGGTTTTCCCCTTGTGGGTTTTTCCAAGGTCTAAGTTTGACCAAAAATCTTTGTGCATCATTTTCTGGGTGTGTTTTACTTCTGTCTTAATGTTGTAGCAAACTTCATGTGTTTCGGTTTATGAGCTATTTTTTTACTGCTAACTAATTTGTTGTTGAAAAGTGCAATGTGGGTTTGGCATTAAGCTATGATGTCTCATTGAGACTTGAAACCGGGTTGGGGTCTGAAATTTCTACACTATGTCTTCTGCTTCTTTGAGTGGATTTTTGTATTATGTCACTTTCATTGATGAATTCTCTTGGAAGTCTTGGATTTTCTTCGTGAAGACCAAAGGATGGGTCTTTCAACAGTTCCAAGAGTTCAAAGCTCTTGTGGAGAACCAAACTGGGAAGAAAATCAAAGTGTTGAGATCTAACAATGGGGGTGAGTATACCTCCAATGAGTTCAGTGACTTTTGTGTTAGGGAGGGCATTCAGAGAGAAGTGGCAGTTCCTTACAACCCAAAATTGAATGGGGTTGTTGAGAGGAAGAAAAGGGCCATTGTTGGGGCTGCGAGAGCCATATTACATAATCAAGGGCTACCACTTTTTCTTTGGGCTAAGGCTTGGAACATTGCAGTTTATATGCAGAACAGGTCAAACTATGTTGTGAAGTGGTCAAATTTAGCATATGAAATCGAGATTTGGAAAGTCAAACTTGGCAAAAATGATCCTAAACATAGCCACTTGAATTAGGGTTTTGGAAAGCAATTCTAGGGTTTTGTCATAAGGAAATTTTATAACCCCATGCAAATGGAAACCTTCCAACAAGTTGCCATGTGTCACACTAGGAGAACCATTTCTTTGCTTAACACTTCTCTTGACTCATCACTCTTTCATCCACCGGAACCTTGAACCACCTCGTCACTACCCACTCGGAACCATCACGTTTAACCTGTACCTGCCATACATAGAAATTGCTAATTATAGACATGCCCAAAAAAGCAATCTTCCTTCAAAAAAGAAAAAAACGGGAAAGATTGATCATAGGGAGATGGAGCATCAATATATCTTCTGAAAAAGCAAAAAGTGAAAAGTGAAAAAGATTGATCGTCTTGCATGCAAGCAAAAGAAGACTCGTTGGACTCGCTATTTTACAAGGATCAAGAATATGTAATCATATTTGACATGCGGCCCCTAGATCTTCGAGTACTGGAAAAAATCAAACTACTAAAAATAGGAGTTTCCCAGGATTTGATGAAACTAACTCTAGAATTAGCTATGATCAATGTCGATGTCTGGATGCACCTACAATGAAACCAATGTAATGGAACCTCACCGGATCTTAACCCTCCAGTTGCACAAGTACAACTAGGGGATAACAAGGAGATAATGCGATAGAAGTAAACTTGCTATTTTCATATGGCAAGGTTTGGGTATCAAGACCACCATACAAGTTGTGCTCTCATTTATGAAGTATGCCTTTCATGTGATCTTTGAACTATATGTTTATACTTCATTGTGTGATCACATGCAACATTGCAAACACATGCTCTAACTCGGTATCCTTCTATATCTAAACATGGGACTTTATACTCAACAAAGATAAGGAGCATGAAACTTGATGTAAGACAATCAAGTCGATGTTTCATTGCAGCTAATGATCTTGGGGTCTAGTTTCATTCACATTTAGCACAAGCAAATTCATTTGATAAAAATATCCAGTGCATCGTGATTGTCTTCAAAGGAATAAAGGTGTTGACATTTTATCTCATCATCCTTTTTCATATCCTTGTGGTAAACATAGTCCTACGATATCACAGTTTTCAATCAATAATGAAATTGCTTCCTTTTCAAGGGGTACTGATGAAAGGAAAGTAAAGTCATAAGTTGGTATTGATATTCAAAAGAACATGGACATGAAGATGAGCAAACCAAACAATTAGATTAATAGGCAATTACTAATCATATTTCCATTCATATTACTAGTTAAGGAACATCAAAACCATGCAGTTACAATAAAGTTTCATAAACATTCTTGCATCTCTTACCTGATCAAAACTAGAAAAGAATGGGAATAGTTCAGGATAGGTTTGAGCAGAAGGCCATGATTGTCCCACAAGACCCCACCATCTGCAAGTGCAAAATGATGAATTCAACTTATTTTCTTTCAAGAACATAAGTTCATTTCCTTTTAAACATGCTCAAATGTATCAATATGCTTTTAATATAAAATACTGAATTGTCAAAAATCAGACCATGGTAAGCACATTCTGTACCCTAGAACCTAACCTTGCAACTATAAATCATTAAGGCATAAAACACCAATCAAAATTTCTGCTAGGATTACTTTAACCTACAAAGACACACTGTTGATAAAATAAGAGAGCAAACACGCTAATCTGAACACTCAAAACAACATCTGTAATTTTCCATTAAATCTGAAAACAGAAAGCAAAAGCTACAGCTCCTCTTGCTTCTCCTTTATAGACTAGGAAGAAGAGAGGTACAGTGAATCTGGAAGCATGCACAACAGCGCCTAGACTGGCAGTTTGGACTCTAACCCTAGTGCACCTAGCATGCATGGATAACCAAGCCAAAGATAAGGTGTGCCCTTCTAGAGATCTGCACTCTTCACTCAGCTAGATCATTCTCATCAAAGAGCGCCCCTACTAACTTAGGGAACTGCACCCTCTATCTTTGTGCCTGTAAAACTAAATAAAGCATAAAACCAATTTAGAACTAAACAGCTATCTAGAAAACCATCTAAAAATAGAAATAGACTGAAGATGGCACATGTATGCACCTCTTTTCTCTCTCTCGTCCATAAAGACTAGTGTGCCCTCAACTCTGTTGTACAAACTGCTGAAGAGAGGTGATTACTCTAGGTGTAGTCAAGTTTTAAATTTCTTTATTTCAATATTTTGGCAATCTAAAGTGCCCTCTCTTTGCTGTTTCAAACAGCCAATAAAGTCTTTGAAAAGATCAAATTTTAGTGTTATAAATTGCTAGTTTTCTTGCCTTTTTTACTCAGCATATTTTCTATAAGTTTTGATTTGTCCCATAAGTTTGTCCAAAGTAATTTTGGGCATCTTTTGGGATTGTTTGTTTGCTATTTTTTGCAGATTAGTGGACAGCCAAGGGGAGACTCTACCGGATTTTGGCGGAATGGGAGCATCAAAGACACCTGGGAGCACAAATAAACTCTTCCAGAATATTGTAAGTTTGGTGTTCTTGTCCTATAAGGGAACACAAGCACTTCCTGAAGAGATCATTGTAACCTTAATAAAATAAGTGGACCACATAGTCCACACTTTTCTTTTCCCTCTAGAAGTGTTAGAATAATGTTGATGTGCTCGTTTAACCATAGACAATGCTACACCATTGTCACCCAACCATAGGCACAAAGCCACCCCCAAGCACCTTAACCTTTGACGAAAAGAATGATTCCAGGAAGCCACACCATAACCAACAGATAACCAAGAGAGCAAACTTTCTCCAAGGGTAGCGCACAAGAGAAAGTACCAGAAAGACTAAACAAGAGAAGACCATGCAACTTCAGTTGTTGCTGCTCCTCCTCCAAACTTGCGAACTGTTTCTAGTTTCCTGAGTGAGAGTGACTGAACAAAATGAGCCAAGATGTCCTCTATTTATATTAATCTGTCCAGTGACTTTTCTGGCTGGGCCGACCTGACTTTCTGGTAATTATATTTTTTGTTTATCCTTTTCCTGTGAAGCCGACTTGTCTTCCTGGAGTATAATACCTTAATATTATATATTTTGCTGAGCCAACATATCTTCTAGGGTTTTCACACATCTGTTTAGGGTTTCTCTTGCTTCCGGAATATTCTATTCTAGTCAAAGGTTACATATGGAGGTTAATACCTCCCACAGCTACCACAATATCAACACTCCCTCTTAGCTAGGGAGGTATTAATGGTCTCAAACACATCCATCCATATTCACATGGTATGGGCAAGACTCACATAGTCTTGTAGACCATTTTACAGGTAGCATCATCACGTCACACATGGCTACACCCATGTGGACCTGTCAATCTTGTCTAGGGGCCACAACCCGCTAGAGAACGCTAGAGCTACACCTCGTAGTGTGTGTCACCATCATCGTCATGGGCTACACCCACATGGCGTGCTCACCCATGGCTACTCCCATGTCGTGAGTATCATCATAAGCATCATCATTACTATCAACATCATCTAGCAGCAATCATCAGAATATACCGTCGTACTTGTTCTTGGTATTTTTCTGTCATAGACAATATCACAATATCCATGAGCCTCATTTAGCTATATTGATGATCCATCTCCACCACCATGTGTCTAGCACCTCGGGTCATTCTTCTCCCATGACAAGAATCATGACCTCATCGGAGCCACATTCACCTCATAGTTGATCCTCTCATAGGATTGTTAATGTTTAATCCATTATTATAGTTCTTTGCATTTCAATAGATAACAATAGCATAATACAAGATCATTGAGAAATACACAATCACAAGAGACACAACATTTATCCTAGGAAACCCTCTAGAGGAAAACCCAGCAAAACTTCCTTATTATAGATAGCCAATACATTGCCAAGAGATAACTCAAGCTAATACAAAAGATCCTCTCCCAAAGATGCGCCTCTCTCTCTCTCTTTTCTCCAGCTGCAGCTCTGAAACTTGTCTCTCAAATGAACAAGTGAGTGTGTGTCTAAGTGAGGCGCTAGCCTCCTTATTTATACAAGTCTGGCATGTGTGGAAGTGTCTTTTGACTGGCAGGGCCGACTTCTTCTTCTGGGTGGTTATAACCACCTTTATTATATTTCGGGGCTTCTTTAATATATTCTGGGGCCAACTTCTCTTTCTGCCTATTATAATTACATTATGACCAATCCACCAAAGGGGATTTGGTCCTTTATAGTAGCCGACATGATCAATCCACAATGGGGATTGATCCAATGAATAATATACCAAATAATAATTAGAATACACTTTGCAGTTACATTATTTCAACACTCCCCCTTAACAAGAAGGGTATTCTTCAACAGCATTAGACGAGAGAGAGGCCTTTATCATCAACAGCATTAGGTGGACAACATCATCAATATCATCTTGGAACACTAATTGGCGTATCTATAAATCATCGGAAGTTTTCTTCATCGGCAGCATCGTCATTCTCAAAGGAATGTAATCATCATCTGCATCAATATGAATTAGTATAAAACTAATACATCATCATCATCACAGCACGAGGCTGGCTCATCATCATAATACAGGATTGGCTTTACGTCACAGCTGTCAAGCTAGAAGCTCAGTACTTGTCTTGCTTTACGTCACAGCACTCAAGCTAGAAGCAAGATACTAGACTGGCTTTACGTCACAGCTTCTCAAGCTGGAAGCATAGTACTAGTCTCATCTCAACGTCTTGCTTTACGTCACAGCACTCAAGCTGGAAGCAAGATACTAGACTGGCTTTACGTCACAGCTATCAAGCTGGAAGCACAGTACTAGTCTCATCTCAACGTCTTGCTTTACGTCACAGCACTCAAGCTGGAAGCAAGATACTAGACTGGCTTTACGTCACAGCTATCAAGCTGGAAGCACGGTACTAGTCTCATCTCATCGTCTTGCTTTACGTCACAGCTATCAAACTAGAAGCATAGTGCTAGTCTCATCTCATCGTCTTGCTTTACGTCACAGCAATAAAGCTGGAAGCAAGATACTCATCCTGCTTTACGTCACAACAATCAAGTTGGAAGCAGGAGACTAGACTAGCTTTACATCGCAACTGTCAAGCCGAAAGCACAGTTCTAGTCTCATCACATCGTCTTGCTTTACGTCACAGCAATAAAGCTGGAAGCAAGATACTCGTCCCGCTTTACGTCACAGCAATCAAGCTGGAAGCAGGATACTAGACTAGCTTTACGTCGCAGCTGTCAAGCCGGAAGCACAGTTCTAGTCTCATCACATCGTCTTGCTTTACGTCACAGCAATAAAGCTGGAAGCAAGAGATGTCTCATCACAGCGACTACTCCCCCTTTCGAGGAAGGTCCTTTCGGACTATACCAAGCTTATCTCGAAAGTGCTCAAACTTTACACAAGATAGGGGCTTCGTCAACACATTAGCAACCTGTTGATCCATGCTAACGTACTGGAGCTTTAAGGCTCCTCTTTGCACCATGTCACGGATGTAATGATATCGAATCTCTATGTGCTTCGACCTGTCATGGAATACAGGATTCTCTGTCATCTTTATGCAGCTCTGGTTGTCACATAGGATCGTGGTTGCTTTCATCTCTAGGTCAAATAGGTCGATCAGCAACATTCGAAGCCATATAGCTTCGCAGCTGGCAGAACATGCAACAATGTATTCTGCTTCCACTGTGCTGAGAGCAATGTTGGATTGCTTCCTACTCTGCCACAAGATCATGGCTGATCCCAAACTGAAACAGCATCCTGAAGTGCTTTTCCTGTCAGAAACACTTCTTGCCCAATCTGCATCAGTATATCCACTCAATGTGAAATCATGATCTTCATCATAGTTGAGACCACAATCTATTATACCCTTAAGGTACCTCATCACATGTTTTGCAGCCACAAGGTGAACATGTCTGGGTTCTACCAGAAACTGACTCAAGGTGTTCACGGCAAAACAAATGTTTGGTCTGGTGTTCATCAGGTACATCAGCGATCCAATAATCTATCTATACAATGTGGCATCAATCAATTCTGACGAAGTATCGACCAGTAGCTTCAGCTTCGTTTCCATGGGTGTATTCATGGACTTGCACTCCAACATGTTGAATCTCTTCAGGATTTCAACTGCATACTTCCCTTGGTTAAGGAAGATCCTCTCTGGACTCTGCCATACCTCAAGACCTAAGAAATAGTGCATTAGGCCGAGGTCTTTCATCTCAAATTCTGAACCGAGTCTTTTCTTACATTCGGTGATGAGCTTTTCTTCTCCAGTTAAGAATAAGTCATCCACATATAGCAATAGTATCACTGGCTCATCGTTCATAACCTTGAAGTAGAGGTTAGAATCTACTTTACTCTTGGTAAAGCCCAAGCTCGTCAGAAAGTTGTCTATTCGGCCATACCAAGCTCTAGGAGCTTGCTTCAATCCGTACAAGGCTTTCTTCAACTTGCAGACATGAGACTTCCTATCTTCAACTTCAAATCCTTGAGGTTGCTCTATATAGACTTCCTCTTCGATAACACCATTTAGGAAAGATGTCTTTACGTCCATCTGGTGTAGCTTCCACTTCATCTTAGCTGCAAGGGCTATGATGGTTCTGATCGAAGTGTATCTGGCTACAGGAGCGAATGTCTCTTCATAGTCAATGCCTTCTTTTTGAGAAAAGCCACAAGCTACAAATCTTACTTTATACTTCTCAATACTTCCATCAGCAGCATGTTTTATTTTGAAGAGCCATCTGGACGATACCACATCCTTGCTATTTGGTCTGGGAACTATTTCCCATACATCGTTCTTTATTATGGATTGGTATTCTTCTGTCATGGCATCTGCCCATTCTTTCTTTTGAATGGCTTCTTCAAAGCAAGTAGGCTCCTTTTCTAGGAGATCACACATCAAAGCCATATAACTGGAGAATGGCTTAGGTCTCTTCACATGTCTCATGGTTCCTTCAGGAACACCATACTTCTCTCCATCTTGAATAAGCTCTCTAGCCCAAGCTGGCTTTCTTTTATGGAGGATCGTCATCTGAGGAGGTTCTTGAGACTCTGCTACGTCATGATCTTCTAGAATTTCCTCATCAGGGGAAGTCACGACTTCCCTTACTGGTTCAGCAGCTCTGGGAACCTCCCTTACTGATTCTGCAACTCTAGGGATTACGGGTTCCTCTTCAAGCCGGCATTTTCTCGATTTCTTGAGCGTTGCATCTTCATCAAAGGTCACATCCCTGCTGATCTCAATGTGGTGATGACCTGGTATATAGATCCTGAAGGCCTTGGAGACCTCACAGTATCCCACAAATATTCCCTTCTTTCCTGAGGGTTCCAGCTTGTTTCTTTTCTCTTTCGATATATGTATAAATACTAGGCAGCCAAATATTTTGAGATGGCTTACCTCTGGCTTCTTCAGTGAACATCTCTTTCGGGGTCTTGAACCCAAGTGCACTATGGGACAATCAGTTTTGCACATATACGGCTGTCATTGCTGCTTCTGCCCATAAGCACATAGGAAGATCTTGATCGTGGATCATGGTCTTCACGGCTTCCATTATCATTCTGTTCTTTCTTTAAGCCACACGGTTTTGTGGAGGATTATAGGGAGTAGTGAGTTCCCTCTTGATCCCAACATCTTTGCAGAAGTTCACGAACTCTTTTGAGGTGTACTCTCCTCCATTATCTGACCTAAGTATCTTGATCTTTCTTTCAGAAAGATTCTCTATCAAGGCTTTGAATTCCTTGGATTTGCTGAACACTTTATCTTTAGATTTCAAACAAATACACCCGGGTCTTACGAGAATAATCATCAATAAATAGTATGCATACTCACTAATGGAGGGCGATGGCATTGGGCCACACACATTTGAATGAATGAGTTCTAGGACCCCTTCTGCTTTGTTGTCTCTCTTTGGAAAAGGGTTCTTGATGTTCTTCCCTTGTGCACATCCATTGCACACGCCTTCATGGTCAAGCTTGAGTTCTGGTAAACCTGTGACAACTTTGCATACGTATGGTAGCGCCTTGTAGTTGATGTGAGCTAATCTTCTATGCCAAAGTTCACATGGATTCTCAATGGCATGGGTCATGGCAGCTTCTGAGTGACCCTTTAGCTTATACAAGCCATTCTCTTCTTTTCCAATGATGATTGCTTCATTTATGGTTTCTCCTTTAGCACGTTGCCTTCTGCAACCTTCACTATAGCTTCCTCAGGGTTATTACCT
>ML832931.1:52359-62792 GCA_009831015.1 Picea engelmannii
TAGTTAGGGGGAAGGGAAATTAAAATTTATAAAATCTTTAAACAATTACAACACTTAGTTGCATAGATCACTTGTATATGTTTGGGGGGTATTAGATGTATGCATAGGCAAACATAACTTGTGGAATATCTCATTGCTTTATCTATCTCTATTGCAACTACATTTTTGTATCCTTTATGTTTACATGAGCAGTTAATTTACTTGTTGAATATCTTGTCTATTTGCTTATTGTGGTGTGGATCAAGGAAGTTTTGAGTATCCCACTTGGGGAGGCATTACTTCCTTTGATCCTTGAGTGCTTTTGTGATTGTTGCCAGTGAAGGCAGTCCAAATGGAGTAAGTGCCATTTGGGGCATGCTTGGCTTATGTGTGTAAATCGCTTACATCTTGTCATATCTTGTACATCTTGTTACATTGGTGTATCTTTGTATCTAATTGATATATCTTGTATCTAGCTTATGTATCTTTGTATCCGATTTGTAAATCTTGTAAACATTGTAACACTTAGAAATTCTTTTGTATAGTTATAACTTGTGGTTTGGGGTAGTTTAAACTTGTAACACTTGTACAACTTTTTGTAATTTGACCACCCTCAAACAGTAGTTGACCCCGTTGCCCAACCTTGGGCACTAGTCTTAGTTGACTTAGGGAAAGGGCTGCCTCACATTTAGATTAGACTTGCACTTGCATTGCTGCTTGTCATCATAGGCTAGTCTTCCCCTTTGGCCTATAACGAATTAAAACTAACTCCTAGAACATTAACTTAAAATTAACTTAGTAACTAGGGACTACCCCCCTTGGCTTCCCTAGGAGTAAGCCTAGACAGAAGAAGTTCCAGTCAAGGTGACAGTGTGGACTTGGAACTTAGACATTGTCTCTGAGGGCACACTAAGTGAGTTGGACTTAGCTCACGTTAGCAAGTGTGCATTAGGACGGCAACAGGTTAGATGATTTGGATTCCATTAAAAAGGAAGAAAATGAGACTATGAATGAGTTCAACAAACGCTTCAATGATTTGATCCATGATCTACCATATGCCATCAGACCTCCAAACGATGCTATCCTCATCTACTATATGGGAGCTTTCAGTGATGAAATGTATTATCAGCTCAGAGACAAAGAGCCATCTTTCCTTAAGGAAGCTCAAGCCCAAGCCCGTAAAATTGAGTCAAACATGCAAGCTTCAGGAATATCTGATCTACTTGACTTTACCATGGGCAATTTTTCAAAGACAGATAAACTGGAAAATAAAGAAGTCTGCACAGAAAGTAACAAACCTTCTACTATCCCCTTGGAAGAATTAAGAAAAATAATCAATATTATGGAAGCCAACCACGCCAACCAACTAAGCATCATGCAAAATCACTTGATTCAAGAAGAGAAATCAAGTATAAATACTTTTCAACCTTGAACAAGTGACATATGGCAGAAGAATGATCTTCATCGAGATCAAAGGTTTCCAATTCAGATGGAAGTTACTAGTATGGATGAACACAAGGATCCTCCTTGTTATACAATATGCGAAGATTTCCATGAAGAGCCCACTTGTTCTGGTTTCCAGCAAATGAATGAGGAAGAGTTCCCAGAGGCAGATAATGCAGTATGGTCTGACTTCTTAGCACCCGTTAAGGGAGATGCTTCAGCAATTTCGGTATCAACTTTTCAGCCTTCAAATGAATTGATAGATAATCAGGATAAAGTGAAAGAAAATTGCAGTCTATCAATTCCAGATCATTTAGAACAATGGCGGGCCTCCAACAACAACAGCCAGGTTTTGGAAATTATCAAAATTTTAAAAGATTTTAAAGATGGTTGGAATAAAGGACATTTTTGTCCGAGATGGTTTGACCTCAAGAAAAGTCTCAAATTGATCAAAGTTGGAAAAGGGTCTTCAATAAGTCATCCCGGTCAGGGTCTCTTCAGTCAGATTCGATCTTATTTTGTCCATGGCATGGCTAACCCAAGTACATACTACCTCAACCAGATGGGCAGTTTCTAAAAGGAAACATCCGATGCTCATGGGGCATCCTTTGTAACATATCTCTCAAACCCTTCTCCTTTGCACTTTACTTTCATATCTTTACTTCTTCGTTGTATATTATCTCAATTTCTTCTTTTGCACTTTCCTGTACATATATATATTATTCATGCAACTTATGTCTTAATTAATGGTTTTTGTATATGTGTGACTAATGTTATTTTGGCGAGACACTTGTGATGCAGGTTAGAGATTCTAGATTCTCGCATGCTCTTCTTTCTTAAAGATCAAGCACACGTCCCCATATGGAGCCAATGTTACCCACCAAGTTGCACTAGAATGGACTTGCAGTTGAGCTGCAAAGATTGAGCAGGCAGTTGCTCAAAATTCAGAGTTCAGAAGTTCAACTGGTCAACATGGCCACTTTTTTCGCATTTCCATCCCCCCATGGGGCATTGTAATAAATGTATCTAGCATGATGAATTTGTAAAAGACTTAGCCTCCTAAGACTAAATCATGAGTGCACAACTCTAGAGTGTTTTTTTACTTATAAATTATTTCTTGCTTGAAATAATTTTCTAAGCGAGTTATAATTTTTGAGTTTTTCACTTAATTCCTCCAAAGCTGGAGTGTGTACTGATGGTGAAGCCTTAGCTTGAAAAATCTAAGTCTAATGTCTAATGTTTATATTACCATGCTATTCATTAATTTTGAGTCATATGGAAATTGCACTAAGTCCCCCTTAGGCTTTTTTAATGTTTTGAGTCAGTAAAAAATTTCCCGCAAAACGGGATTTTTTAATTGTAATTTAGTCATAAGTTAAAAAAGTGGTACTAGGAGGCATCATATGCCTTGGGGTATTCGTTTTCACATCGAGAATACCCACTTTACCTAAGTATCCACTTTGTGAGTAAAAATAAGTGATTTTAATCACTCAACATTAGTTTCTCTCACAAAAAGACAAATAAAAGGCAAAAAATCAATAAAAATCAGCTTGCCTATTTTTATGGAAACATGTCAGGGACATGTTTTCACTTGACTCCCTCTCTCTCTATGTTCATTGCTTGTTAGTGGCACTTGAGAGGAATTCAAGGTGAGTTGCTTGGGGAGTTCTCTCTGTTTATGATTACAGCTTCATGAGACATCCTCCAGATAGTTCTCCTCTGGACTGAGTTGAGACATCTGTGAGAGAGCCCATGTGATGGGTGTGTCATACTCCTCTGGACTGAGTTGAGATGACGTGTGGTCTCCTGTCGTGCTCCTCTGGACTGAGTTGAGACGACTTGAGATGGTCTCCTATCAGACTCCTATGGACTTAGTTGAGTCGACTTGAGATGGTTCTCTAGATGGTACTCCTATGGACTCAGTAGAGTTAATCTGTTGAGAGTGACGGCCCTGTGGGTGAGCACAGGTGGACGTCTCCATAGTGGCTGAGCACTAGATGATGTGTGGATCCCTTGCTATATTGTCTGAGAGTAAGATTTGTTGTAACCCTAATTTATATTGTGAAGGGTACAAGTCGGCCCCACCATGTAAAAGATAATTAATATTGTGTAAAGATTAATTATATTTTTGAGTTATAAAAGTCGGCCCTATTGTGCCAATAGACACACCTATTGTTGGGTCAGGTCTTGTATAAATAAGAGTAGATCCCCAGTGTGGATCTCACTCACTCTCACACTTGTCATCTCATAATTTCAGACCTACTTGTACGGCTGAAGTGCGCATCTCTCTTAGGCGCAAGTTTCAAGGTTATAGTAGCACCCCCTTGTGTGCTCTAGGGTTTGGTGTGTGGAGGATCTTCTCTTGACTCTATAGCAAAGGATTGTTGGGTTTTTCCCTTGATTTAGAAGGGTTTTCCCAGGGTAAACTCTTGTGTTCTTCTGCAGGGTTATTCTTCTTGTGATCTTGGTTACTGTAGCACTTGTGTATGGTATTGTTGCATTGTTTATGGTTCAAGTACATGCTAAATTGAAATAAACTACATGTGCATGAGCTAAGCATTAAAATTCAACACTCTCGGCGTGATGGAGATCCCAAGTGAGGTGCGCACTTCATGAGAGAGGTGGCACATTTTGGAGTGTGGTGACAATCCCAAGGAAGGTCGCCAACTTCCCTTGGCCATGTGGCTATCTCTCATCCTCTTGGATTGACTTATGGAAAGTTACCTCACCCACCCATGAGATGTGGCTTCGATCCATGTATCCATTTGTCACTTTAGCTTTGAGATGTGTGCCCTCCCTCTTGGGAGATGCGCCCTTCATCTTATATATTGAGGCTTTCTCTCCATCATTTGGGTTAATGGGATTTGGAGCTAAGCTTGCTATTGTTGTAATATCTTTGTAATACCTGTTAACTAAGGATATTATGTCTCGAGGCCCACAGGTCCTAGACATGGAGTACCGAGAGACAGATCAACTTGAGCATAGCCCTGGAGGGCCCGTGTTTTTCTTTCTTCAGCGCCTCCACTTTGTCAACAGCAGCAGCATCCATCACCTCGACCTGGTCCTGTAGCAAAAATGAATCTTGCTCCATGAGGTAATGAGTTCGGGTATCATGGTATGCGTCACTCTGATCCTCAAAACCTTTGAATATGTGCATTTAATTCTTTTTGTTTCTAATGAGTGCTTGGATCTTATGCCTATCCACTTGACCATATCTGGGGGGAATGACGAGATGCCCTAGTAAGCTTGTGCCCATAGGTTTTGAGTTTCCACTGGGGGGATTCATGAGAAGCCATCGTCCGCTCCCACCATACTTACCACTTTCCATCTTTCTCCCGCTCATCCATCCCATCACATTGGTCCGAGCATTGGGTTGGCCAAATATTTAAGGGTTGTACCTTACCTTGTGGGAAGAAGGGGCTAAAGGCCCAGAGGGTAAAGGAGACTGAAGAGGTTTAGCATGATGGATAGGAAGTCCATGGCCACACTTATGACGACACATATGGGGAAGTTGTGTGACAGGATAGACATTTGCTTTGCAAAGAGAACCTTGTGCCAATATATGGTTGAGCCATGACCGTATCATTGGGTTACAACACAACATGTAGGTACCTATGTTGTACATGTAGATATGGCTGATCTCCAATGGTGAAGTATGGCTACCAAGATATACAGTTTTTGGGTTAGAAATGCAGAAGACAGATCTAGCACCTGGGGTGCTACTTCAGCTTGGGATCAAGCAAGATTTCCAGACAAGCAGGGAAGCAGATATCTGTAGCGCTAAGTCATATATTGTAGCCAGTGATGCAAGATATGAAGCAGGGTGGCTTTTCAAAGGATCTTGCAGGACTTTATCAGAGACATGGTGCAGGAAGGAGTAGTGAGGCTCCATCACTTATCCATAGATGAGTAGATAGCTGACATTTTCACTAAGCCTCTGTCTGGGACAAGCTTGGCAAGAATGCAAACATTTCCCTGGAGGAATATTGATGATTGCAGCATCGTGTCGATATTCCAAGATTGATCAAACGGACTTGATCATGTGGGAATAGGCCCAGATGTAATCTTCGATGGACTGAAGATTTGAGTTGTTGCTAGATCTCCTATGTGTGAATTGCATCGGGCCTTGAAACTCTCACGAGTAGGTGAGTAGTTAACTCAGGAGTAGGTGAGTAGCCCCAATAAGCATCGGGTCGACTCTATCTCCACAGGAACTGGGTTGCAGACCAGGGGAGATAGGGAACATCTACATCCGGAGTAGATGTGCCCCGACGTAGTCTTCGATGGACTGAAGACTCGAGGTGCTTGAGGTACAATTCCACGTGTCCGATAGCATCGAGTTGAATGCATTCACGGAGTGATCCTATGAGAGGATCACCATGAGGTGTTTGTGGCTCCGATTGGGTCATAATTCTTGTCGTGGGACAAGAACGACCCGAGGTGCTAGAAACATGAGTCCGATAGCATCGAGCTAAATGCATTCACGGAATGATCCTATGAGAGGATCAACTATGAGGTGAATGTGGCTTCGATGTGGTCATGATTCTTGTCATGGGACAAGATTGACCCGAGGTGCTAGACACATGGTGGTGGAGATGGAACATCAATATAGCTAAATGAGGCTCATGGATATTGTGATATTGTTTACAACAGAAGAATACCAAGAACAAGTACGACGAAATATTCTGATGATTGCTACCAGATGATGTTGATAGTAATGATGATACTCAAGACATGGGTGTAGCCATGGGTGAGCACGTCATGCAGGTGTAGCCCATGATGATGATGGTGACACACACTACGAGGTGTTGCTCTAGTGTTCTCTAGCAGGTTGTGGCCCCTAGACGATATTGACAGGTCCACATGGGTGTAGACATGTGTGACGTAATGATGCTACCAATAGCATGGTCTGCGTAACCATGACAAGAGGATCATGGCATAGTGAGCAAGGCTATGAAGACCACAAGGGAACATCATGGTTAAATACCTCCCTAGCTAAGAGGGAGTGTTTATATTATGGTAGCTGCAGGAGGTATTAACCTCCATATCTAACCTTTGACTAGAATAGAATATTTCGGAAGTTAGAGAAACCCTAAACAAATGTGTGAAAACCCTAGAAGACATGTCAGCTCAGCAGAATATATAATATTAAGATATTATCCTCCAGGAAGACAAGTCGGACTAGAAAAGTAACAGAACCACTATAAATAGAGGACATCTTGGCTCATTTGTTCACTCATTCACACACTCTCAGTCACCCAGAAACAGTGCGCAAGTTTGGAGGTGGAGCAGCAGTAGTTGCAGTTGTACAATTTTCTCTTTTTCAGTCTTTCTGGTACTTTCTCTTGTGCGCTACCCTTGGAGAAGGTGCGCTCTCTTGGTTATCTGTTGGTTATGGTATGGCTTCCTGGAATCATCCCTTTTGTCAAAGGTTAAGGTGCTTGGGGGTGGCTTTATTGCCTATGGTTGGGTGACAATGGTGTAGCATTGTCTATGGTTAAACGAGCACATCAACATTGTTCTAACAAGCAGTATGTAGGGAAGTTGAAGCAGCAATCGTCAACAGGAGAGGTGGCCCATACAGGCACTTCCCCTGTGGGAACCAAAAAACATTAATCTCAGGAATGTGCAAGATCGTGGGAGTACACAGAGTTTAGTAGAAGGGGAGGAGAATTCTCCAAAAGCCAATATGGCAAGGACATCGAATAATGATGTCGATGTGAAAGGAATTA
Source organism: Picea engelmannii (assembly GCA_009831015.1). Taxonomy (NCBI): domain Eukaryota; kingdom Viridiplantae; phylum Streptophyta; class Pinopsida; order Pinales; family Pinaceae; genus Picea; species Picea engelmannii. Next base: position 59,514 of record ML832931.1, read on the forward strand.
TCTACTAGATGTCTTGGTTGATTGGATAGACGATGTTTAAGCTAGTAGAAGCGGGACAGCTCAGTCAAAGGCACATTACAGAAATTCATGAGAGGTGTTGCAGTGCTAGGGAAAAGGAAGTCCATAGAAGGGATCAGTTATTCTCAATTCAAGGTTTTGAACCTTGGGGAGTGCCCAAGACCCAGAGCGCACTGAAATTGGCGAGAGCGGTTAGGTGAGTCTGGAGAGTGTGGGTAGGAAAGAGTCTTTAGAGAGGTCGAGCAACTAGGTTCAGGCAGAAGGGGCGCGCGGAGGACAAGGGAAGACCACCAAGAAGCGAAAAGAAAGTAGGGGGTTGCAAGATGGCTAGGTGTGGAGTGAGAGGCAGCAGCCAGGGAGGAAAGAAAGCGAAGGCTTCCTCCTCCCAAGTCCAGTCAACAGAACTAGAGTGACATGGATGGCGAGCTCTAGGTTCAAGTACCTCTGCTCAGATGCAGAGAAGAAGGCAGTAGCGGAAATTGAGGCTGTGAGAATCCAGAGGCACAATACTACAGAGGAAGTGATTGTGGAGGAAGTAACGACGTGGGTAGATGACCCATATTACTCAAGGGCCGAAGACACAAAATATTTCAAATTGGCTGAGACGTACTGGATTGTCAAGGTAATGGTGGCTCAAGCAGTAGAAAAAACGAGGAAAGAAAATGAGGATACCTTGCATGCTGTCAAAATATTAGAGAGGAAGTTTGAACTTTTCTGCAAGTCCCGGTTTGGCATTAAATTCAAGGTCACTCCAGAAGGGAAAAACCAGGAGCAACCACAGGCTGCGCCAATGAACCTAAGCGCCCCTGGTTCCAAGGACTAGAGTATCTTGATTGAAGATGATGAAGAGGCTCGGGTCACTGGAGCAGAAGCCAAGTTGGAGCCATCCCAAGTGGAAGCTAAGGAAATTTGGGTTTGAAACACCACATGTTTTGAATTCAATGGATATTTTCAAGGTTGTTAGTATGCTTAGGGTACATAGAAGTCGGAAAATTACTCAAAAGATCGACTCTTGGCGCTTACGTCTAGACTGTTTGATTTCCTTTTGAAGAACATATTTAAAACAAGGATGAAAAAACATGGTTAATTGCTCTCAAGGTTGGGCACTGGTTTCCATTTTGGCAGGCCTCCCGAGATGACTGTATTTTGTGTTGTATATAAATAGAAAAACTTAGATGGTGTTTTAACTTAAATATATATATATATATATAACAGCAGTAAACCAATCAATTTTCAGCCACAGTAATTTTATGACAGCAGTAAAATAATCAATTTGTAGCAGTAAGAAGATAACCCTTTGCTCATAAAATGATCAAGAAAATTATAGGGCTAAATTCTAGGTTAAATTGGGGTTTTATTTGCTAACAAAATCAGAAAAATCAGCCCTCAAACCCTAGATTATTTGCCTTAGATGTAATATCATTCCAAAAAATTAATTTAGGGTTTTGGTGATGAGTTTAAGGCAATAGTATGCCTAAACACACTAAACGTCTAGGTTTCTATGGCTGAAAATGAAAAAATTGCAGCAAATTAAACCCTAACCATAACCCTAAGTAGTAAAATTCAGAAAATTCGATTGACTATTATGGAGAAAAAATTAGTGCCTACTCCTTTGGGCATATGGGGTCAAAAATAAGTCCTTTGGGAGAATGAAGTGGAAAAATTGAGGGTGAGGCTTAGAGGTTGTCCACTACTAACCCTAGGCAATCCTCCTAAATTGTTTTTGAGATGATACAAGGGAAGGTTCCTCCACTAGTAAACCTTCCAAGGGTTTTGACAAATAGGGTTTGTTTAAAAATGATCAAAGACAATGAAGAATCATCACTTGTGAACAACATCAATATAATAATGCATAATTAAACAAAATCATAAGATGAAAAAAAGTAAACTTACTCAAAACATTCTCCATCCATCAAAACCCTAATTTCCATGTCATCCAAGTAATAGAAGATCCACAAACATTTTCTCCCAAAGAAATCATCCTTATTAACCATCCACAACATTCTTCATGAAAGAGACAAGTAGAAGTTGACAAGTAGTAGTAAATACTGACAAGTAGGAATGATTTGAAAGTGAGAAGTGCTTCTCTTATTTATTTGAGAGATCTAGCACCCTTCTCACACAATACAAGCCCTAAAAACATAAAATAATGCCTTTATCTCTCATAAACCCTAGAGATAAGGAAAAAATACATAACTAATCCATGATACAAGAGTGGATAGGTCTCTAAGACCCCCAATGATGCCTCTAAGATGAAGTAAAGAAACTCAAATGTCAAATCATCCAACATAAATGCATGCTAGAGGTCACACGTGTGGCATAAATGAACTCATAAAGTGAACGGCTCACTCCAAATGATGTGTAGGGGGCTCAAAAGGTGAAACGTTGCCTTCAAGAGGTGCCTCAAACCCTCCAAAGGGTGTGGCATCATCAAAGGTACCATGTCATCCTCAAGGAATCCCCAACATCTCATCAAAAGTGTCCAATCATCATAAAGGTGAAACGTCCATGCTCCTAGGGCAACGTCTCATCATCCAAGGGTAACGCCCCATCTCCAAAAGGTGCCATCATGCACGGAGAGGTGCCACATCATCACTCCAAGTACAATGTCCCTAAGAAAAGGCCCATCGTCCTCCTCAAAAGGTGAAACGTCCCATCAAATCAATCGTCTTCTAGGAAGAACGTCCCATCACCAATTACCTCAAGGTCATGTCCACACGTGCTAGGGGGTCTCGAGCATGGAGCCATATGATCAAATCCTCCAATGTCCTCCTAGGAGTGTCAAACGACCTCCCTCAAACGGTGGGGATGTCCTCCATACAAGTGGGGTAATAGACCGTCATCATCCTCCAAAGGATCCAAGTGTCATCAACCATGTGCAATCATCATCCAAGGAGGGGAATCATGTGGCCCAAGAGGGCATCATGAAGACTAGAGTCAAGGTACACAATCCAAACACAACATATAAAGTTATTCATGTTAACACAAAATCCATTAGATACATCTCACAGAATATCCTCTTCAAGCTTCACACTAGCATACAAAATTATGCAATTTGCCAAGTCTAAGTATGGGAGGGTCGTTATTACTCGCTATTAGGTGTGCCAGTACCTAGACCAAGAGGCATGTCCCAGGGAAACCCATCAAGGGGTATGTGTAATGATAATGGTATGGATTGGGGTTTACTTCGTGGGGTGGATGTTATTAACATGCAAATCCATGTATAATATTCATCCTTGTGAGCGCCTTTGTAGAGGGAGC
>ML832932.1:0-12450 GCA_009831015.1 Picea engelmannii
AGTCTCAATTTTTGTTTTATGCCCAATTGCAAGTCGCATCCCAAACCATTTCGGGGATGCTTGGTTGATACCTCCTTGGGGCATAAAAAGCTAACAGAGCAACATTTTTGAGTTCTGTGAGATGTTGCATGCCTGGTTAGGCATGGACTAGGTGACCACTTTGTCCATCCTACTCCGAGGCATAGTTTCATAAATTGGACCCATTAATCCAAATGTTGCATTATTTCTTATTGGGCAAAACCCTAGTTCTCAAAATCGATGAATAAAGCAACCTCTAAGGCATGGGACCAAAGAGTGAGGGGTGATCTAGTTGAAATCGTATGCCAGGAGTCCAACGGAGTCGAAGGTTCTGCAATACAAGTCTCAATTTTCATTTTATTCCCAGTTGCAAGTCGCATTACAAACCATTTCAAGGACTCTTGGTCAATTCCTCCTCAGGGCATAAAATCCTAACGGAGCTGCATTTTTGAGTTTTGTGAGATGTTGCAAACTTGTTTAGGCATGGACTAGGTGACCACATTGTCCATCCTCTCATGAGGCATGGTTTCATAAATTGGATCCCTTAATCGAAATGTTGCATTGCCTCTAACTGGGTGACACCCTAGTTCTCTAAATCGATGAATAAAGCAACCTTCGAGGCATGGGACCCGGGAGGGAGGGGTGATCTAGCTGAAATCGTATGCCAGGAATCCATCAGAGTCGACAATTCCTCAATCTGAGTCTTGGTTCTCATTTTATGCGCAATTGCAAGTCACGTCCCAAACCTTTTTGGGGAATCTTGGCCAATTCCTCTTTGGGGCATAATAACCTAAAAGATAAACATTTTTGAGTTTCGTGAGATGTTGCAAGCTTGTTTAGGAATGGACTAGGTGACCACATTATCCATCCACTCCCGACACATGATTTCATAAATTGGATCCCTTAATCCAAATGTTGCATCGCTTCTTACTGAGCAAAACCCTAGTTCTCGAAATCGATGAATAAAGCAACTTTCGAGGCATGGGACCCATGAGTGTGGGGTGCTCTAGCTGAAATCCTATGTCAGGAATCCAACGGAGTCGACGGTTCCTCAATCTGAGTCTCTATTTTCGTTTTATGCCCAGTTGTAAGTCACATCCCAAACCATTTTGGGGACTCTTGGCTAATAACTCCTTGGAGGATAAAAACCTAACGGAACAACATTTTTGAGTTCCGCAAGATATTGCTAACTTGTTTAGGCATGGACTAGGTGACCACTTTGTCCATCTTCTCCCGAGGCATGGTTTCATAAATTGGACCCCTTAATCCAAATGTTGCATTGTTTCTTACTATGTGAAACCCTAGTTCTCGAAATCGATGAATAAAGCAACCTCTGAGGCATGGCACTTGGGAGTGAGGGATGCTCTAGCTGAAATCGTATAACAAGAATCCAATGAAGTCAACAGTTCTGAAATACAAGTCCCAATTTTCTTTTTATGCCCAGTTGCAAGCCACATCCCAAACCATTTCGGGAACTCTTGGCCAATTCCTCCTAGGTCCATAAAAACCTAACGGAGCAACATTTTTGAGTTTCATGAGATGTTACAAGCTTGTTTAGGCATGGACTAGGTGAACACATTTTCCATCTTCTTCCAAGGCATTGCTTCATAAATTATACCCCTTAATCCAAATGTTGCTTCATTTCTTACTAAGCAAAACCCTAATTCTCAAAATCGATGAATAAAGAAACTTCTGAGGCATGGGACCCAGGAGTGAGGGGTGATCTAGCTGAAATCGTATGCCAAGAATCCAACGGAGTCGATGGTTCCTCAATCTAAGTCTCGATTTTCATTTGATTCTCAGTTGCAAGTCGCATCCCAAACCATTTCAGGGGCTCTTGGCTAATACCTCCTCGGGGTATAAAAACCTAACGAAGCAGCATTTTTTAGTTTCGTGAGATGCTACAAGATTGTTTAGTCATGGAATGGGTGACCACTTTGTCCATTCGTCCCCGAGGCATGGTTTCATAAATTGGACCCCTTAATCTAAATGTTGCATTGTTTCTTACTGGGTGAAACCCTAGTTCTCGACATTGATGAATAAAGCAACCTCTGAGGCATGGGGCCTGGGATTGAGGGGTGCTCTAGCTAAAATCGTATGCCAGGAATCTAATGGAGCTGACGGTTCAACAATACGAGTCTTGGTTTATTTTTTATGCTCAGTTGCAACCTGCATCCCAAACCATTTCAGGGACTCTTGGTCAATTCCTCCTTGAGGCATAAAATCCTAATGGAGCAACATTTTTTAGTTCCTTGAGATGTTGCAAGCTTGTTTAGGCATGGTCTAGGTGACCACATTGTCCATCCTCTCCCGAGGCACGGTTTCATAAATTGAACCCCTTAATCAAAATGTTGCATTGCTTCTTACTGGGCAAAACTCTAATTCTTGAAATTGATGAATAAAGCAATCTTTGAGGCATGGGAATCGAGAGTGAGGGGTGATCTAGTTGAAATTGTATGTCAGGAATCCAATGGAGTCGACGGTTCCTCAATCCTAGTCTCAGTTTTCATTTTATGCCCAGTTGCGAGCCGCATCCCAAACCATTTCAAGGACTCTTGGCTAATTCCCTTTTGGGGCATAAAAACCTAACGGAACAACATTTTTGAGTTTCGTGAGATGTTGCAATATTGGTTGGGAATGGACTAGGTGACCACATTCTCCATCCACTCCCGAGGCATGGTATCACAAATTGTCCCCTTAATCCAAATGTTGCATTGCTTCTAACTGAGAAAAACCCTACTTCTTGAAATTGATGAGTAAAGAAACTTTCAAGGCATGGCACCCAGGAGTTAGGGGTGCTCTAGCTAAAATACTATGCCAGGAATCCATCAAAGTTGACGATTCCTCAATCTGAGTCTCTGTTTTCATTTTATGCACAGTTGCAAGTCGCATCCCAAACCATTTCAAGGACTCTTGGTCAATACCTCCTTGGGGCATAAAAACCTAATGAATCATCATTTTTGAGTTCTGTGAGATGTTACAAGATTGTTTATGGATGGAATAGATGATCACATTGTAAATCCTCTCCTGAGGCACGGTTTCATAAATTGGAACCCTTAATCCAAATGTTGCATTGCTTCTAACTGAGCAAAACCCTACTTCTCAAAATCAATGAGTAAAGCTACTTCTGAGGCATGGCACCCGGGAGTGATGGGTGCTCTAGTTGAAATCCTATGCAGGAATCCATCAGAGTCAGTGGTTCCTCAATCTGAATCTTTGTTTTCATTTTATGTGCAGTTGCAAGTCGCATCCCAAACCATTTCAGGGACTCTTGAACAATAAGTCCTTGGGGCATAAAAACCTAACGGATCAACATTTTTGAGTTCTCTGAGATGTTGCAAGTTTATTTAGGCATGGACTAGGTGACCACATTGTCCATCCTCTCCCAAGGCATGGTTTCATAAATTGGACCCCTTAATCCAAATGTTGCATTGCTTTAATGTATTCAAGTTTGGGCATTCCACATGCGCAAGAGCATGTCTGGAAGTGAATATTGTTTGGCATAAACATGCAAATGCTTTCTTTGGAAGGATAGAGATTTGGAAGTGGCCTGTAAATTTTCAGACCCCACCCAGTTTCAAGTCTCACTGAGACTAATCATAGTTTAATGCCCAAAAACCCAGTTTTATGACAACCACAATTTCTCAGCATATATACAATTCTCAGAAATGAAACATGAGGATTTTGAACAGCATTAAATGTAGAAATAAATAATTCTATCAGCAGCACACTAACTCAGAAATTAAATGCACATAGATTTTTGGTCTAACATTGACCCTAGAAAAACCCACAAGGGGAAAACCAGTAAGAGAGGGGATTTTTATTATTTCAGAGCTCAGAGAGAATTTATTACAGCAGTCATTATCTTCAACAATAAATTACAGACTTATCTTGAAAATCATGCCAAGTTTCCTCCTCGGAATCTAACCTAAATACTCGAAATTTGTGCCAAAATTTCTTGTACAAATGCATAGGTCAGTGCCTCGATTTATGTGCCATTTGATGTACGATTTCCCTCAAAATTTGTGCCAGAACAATAACTCGAATTCTTATCCCTAAAAGTATGGTACAACCACCTATGAAAGCATCCCAACTCTCTAGAATTAATGCAACAACCTCTTCTTGATTTATGTGCCAGAAAAACAGCAGTACGACCTCCACAAACCCATAACTTACGGCTTAGAACTACCCTATTCCTTCTCTTCGATTTCAATTTTGTAGTTTGGTGTCTTGGAATCCATGCCACCTTCAGAAAACTTCCTCTTTGCTTCATCTCGAATTCTCTCTCTCAAACTCTCTCCAAAATCATCTCAACAAGAGAAATGTGAGGCACCTCCTTACCCTAATCAACTCAATGAAGGAATGTGAAGAGTTTCTTAATCCAATGGTTGAGATTGGATTAGATGAGTGGTTGAGATTTAATTTCCATTCACTCACCCCCTTCACTTAAGTCATAAAGTCACTTTTGATTCATATCACATGAATTGAATGACTAGGGTCCACATTAGACATTTTCCCACCCCCTTGGCGCCTAGGTGATGAGAAAAACTTGCTTAGGTACTTTTTTTTAATTATTTTTAACACTCCCTCTTACCGAGGAAGGTGTTACTCACCACCCCAAGATTATCTCCGAAAGGTGCAAAATTGCCTTTCCCCAAAGCTTTTTTGAGTATGTCTGCTACCTGCTCATCTGTGGATATATACTGTAGCTCAATTGCTCCTCTCTGAACATAGTCCCAGATGAAGTGATATCGAATATCAATGTGCTTAGACCTGTCATGAAAAATTGGATTCTTAGAGATTTTGATACAACTCTGATTGTCACAGTAAATCACAGTCGGTCTCAACTACACACCAAATAGTCCCACCAACAACTTGCAAAGCCAAATGGCCTCACAACTGGCCTGACTGGCATCCATATACTTAGCCTCTGCAGAACTCAAAACCACTGAATTTTGCTTCCAACTGAAACAAGACACTACTATTGAGCCCAATCTGAAACAACAACCTGAAGTACTTTTCCTGTCACTAACACATCCTACCCAATCTGAATCAATATAGCCCACCAATCAAACTCCACCCCCTCTCAGATAGTCCATGCCATAATCCATTGTACCACAAAGATACCTGAGCACATGTTTTTCTACCACCCAATGCACTCTCCTAGGATCCACCATAAACTGACTAAGAGTGTTGACAACAAAACAAATATTTGGCCTGGTGTTGATCAAATACATCAACGAACCGATCAAATGACGATATAATGTGGGATCAACCAACTGTGACTCAGAAGCATTGAGATTATTCCAGTTGGTAATCATGGGTGTGTACATGGGCCTACAACCCTCCATCTGGAATCTCCTCAGAATGTCAAAAACATACTTCCCTTGTCCCAAAAAGATGTGTCCAGGCTCCTGCTAAACCTCCAACCCAAAAAATAATGCATCGGTCCAATATATTTCATCTCGAACTCTGAAGCAAGGCTCTCCTTACAGCTAGTAATGAGTCTCTCAACCCCTGTAATGAAAATATCATCAACATATAGCAAGAGTATGAGAGGATCCTCCCCAAGCACAATGAAGTACAGGTTGGGATCCGCCTCACTCTTCTCGAAACCCAACTGCTGCAAGTAAGCATCAATCCTAGAATACCAAGCCCATGGAGCTTGTTTCAGCCCATACAATGCCTTCTTCAGTCTGCACACATGAGACTCTCTCCCATGCACCTCAAAGCCTAATGGCTACTCAATGTACACCTCCTCTTTTATGAGACCATTCACAAATGTGGTCTTCATATCCATTTGATGGATCTTCCAACCCATCTCTGCTGCAATAGAGATCACTACCCTGATTGAGGTATATCTAGCAACCATAGCAAAGGTCTCATCATAATCAACTCCCTCAACTTGTGAGAACCCCGGAGCCACAAAACAAGCTTTGTACTCCCCAATGCTGCCATCTACAACATATTTGAGTTTGTAGAGCCACCTAGAAGTCACCATTGACTTCCCCTCAAGTCTAGGAACAACCTCCCAAACATCACTCTTCATGATGGAATTGTACTCTTCCATCATGGCATCTCTCTAAACCTGTCTTCCAGCAGCCTCCTCAAAAGTGGAAGGCTTAGACTCCTTGATGTTTCTCACCATCACAAGATAGCTGCAAAATCTCTCAGGAGGTTTACTCTCCCTCACAGCCTGCCTGAGATTCCCCACAGATCCCTGTGCCTCCTTCAAAGTGTCCTGAAGCCACTTGGGCTTCCTCCTCTCTGAGGTAGTGTCTTGTGGCGGGGACTCCACCTGCTCAACCCCATCACCTGAAGACTGTGAACCTGAAGTATAATCCGGAGCATAAGATCCTGAAATCTGAGGATCAGTAACCTATGATACTGACATTTGTGGCTCTGTGCCCTGTGGACTAGTCGTCACCAAAACTGGTGGACCTAAACTCTATGTCACTGAAGTCTTTTTTGGACTCACCTCAATCTGATGTGCTCACTGGTCACCCTTCTCAATCCCTCATGATTTATTAAATGCTCTATCTTCCTCAAATCTCACATCCCTTTGTACAATTGTCTTCCTTAAGGAAGGGATGTATATGCGGAAATCCTTTGAAGTCTCGCTATACCAAAAAAAAATCCCCTTTTTTGTCGTGGGCTCTAGCTTTTTCCTCTTCTCAGAAGGGACATGTGAATATGTAAGGCACCCAGAAATCCTAAAGTGCCCATCCTCAGGATTCTTCCCAGAAAAATCCTCCTCGGGAGTCTTATCACCAATGCTCTGTGCAGACTCCTATTCTGCAGATAAACTGCAGTGTAACATGCCTCAGCCCAAAGAAAGAGTAGCAGCCCTTGATCATGCAACATGGCTCTCACAACCTCAACTATGGCATTGTTCTTCCTCTCAGCAACCCCATTCCGATGTGGGTTGTAAGGAACAATCAACTCCCTCTTGATGCCCTCTCCTGCACAGAAGTCATTAAAATCCTTGGAGGTACACTCACCCCCATTATCTGTCCTCAGTAATCTGATTTTCCTCGCAGTCTAGTTCTCCACAAGAGCTTTGAACTCTTGGAACTGATTGAAGACCTGTCCTTTGGTCTTCATTAAGAAAATCCAAGACTTCTGAGAGAATTCATCAATGAATATGACATAGTACAAACAACCACTCAAAGATGTAGAAGACATAGGACCACATACATTAGAATGAATCAGATCAAGTATACCTGTTGCTCTGTTGTCACTGATTGGAAAAGCAGTCTTGGTGTACTTTACCAAAGAACACCCCTTGAACAACTCCTGGTGCTCTGTACTGAACTCTGGCACTTCAGTCACAATCTCCCTCAGTATCCTTAGAGCCCCATGATGCAAATGGGCCATCCTCCTATGTCATAGCTCACATAACTCACTATTGCTGGTAGTATGATACAATGCATTGGCTGGCTGATACATGAGCTTATACAACTTATCATGTTGAGTACCAATTACTTTGGCCGAAGTGATATTGGACCCCTTGGGAAATAGGAGCACATGTTCATCATGGAACAACACCTCATATCCCCTCTCCTCAATAGTAGAAATTGGAATCAAGTTCTTCTTCAAGCCAGGAGCATATAAGACATATCTCAACAACATGGGAGGTTGAGACTCCCTCTGAAATGATATTGTCCCACTACCAACTGCCTTGACCACCCAATCATATCCAAGCACTACCTCAAGATCACCAATCTGTGTAATATCTGTCAAATGCTCACAAACACCTGTCATATGGCGGGAGGCACCACTATCAATATACCAAACACTAGAATGTGTGGCTCTAGTGGAAAGACACACCACTAAACAAAACTCCTTGTCGAACCTGGTGGAAAACTCCTCCACCTCTGTTGAAGCTACAATCTATTTTTTCTTCTTATTAGGACAATGTCCCACATAGTACCCAAACTTGTGACATGCAACTTGACTTTGCTCATGTCCTTCTTGCCTTCACCCTTCATCTTGTTCCCTCCCTTGGGACCCTTTTTGAACTTCTTCTTGATGTTAGCAACAAGAGCCACATTCTCCTCATCATTACCAGTAGATGAACTGCCATGCACATACCCTCTAAGGGTTTCCTCCTGAACAAAGTCATCCCAAATACGGTCTCACTTGGGAAGATTCTCCCTTGCCACAATGCCCTCAACAAAAAAAACCCATTGTTTGGTCACCCCTTTCAATGTTGTCCTCACAAGTTCATTATCAACAATGGCCTCCCCAACAACACCAAGTTCATCTCTCACTTGTGTCAACCTGGTAAGATATGTGACCACATTTTCAGCCTTGGTCATTCTAATGCTTTTCAATTTCTCTCTCAAAACCATCTTTCGGTTCTCATTTGTACTTTGATACAACTTCGTCAAGGACTCCCACATCTCATAGGCATTTGTCTTCCCTGTCACATGCAGAATCAAATGGTCCTTGATGGCATCATGGACCATTCTCTTAGCCTTGATGTTCTTCTTGGTATAGGCTGCCAGAATTGTAGCATCTATAGGTGCTATTATTGGGTTTGTTGTAGAGTTCTCAACAATGTCCCACAACTCACTCTCCTGCAGAAGAAAAATCATTCTCTTTTTCCAAGCACCAAAATTTTCTTCCCCATCAAGTATTTCCTCAACTCTTAAACCTGTAGCCATTGACCCTTCTCAACTGAAAAGGCAAATTTCAAAAAATGTCTGGTGAAGTAACTTATGTCCTGCTCTTTGTATGGCTGATTTAATTTTGCATTCCTCTTCAACTCAGCTTTGATACCATGTAAATTTTCAGACTCCACCCAGTTTCAAGTCTCACTGATACTAATCATAGTTTAATGCCCAAAAATCTAGTTTTATGACAACAACAATTTCTCAACATATAAACAATTCTCAGAAATGAAACATGAGGATTTTGAACAACATTAAATGCATAAATAAATAATTCTATCAACAACACACTAACTCAGAAATTAAATGCACAAAGATTTTTGGTCTAACATTGACCTTGGAAAAACCCACAAGGGGAAAACCAATGAGATGGGATTTTTATTATTTCAGAGCTTGGAGAGAATTTATTACAGTAGTCATTGTCTTCAGAAATAAATTACAGACTTATATTGAAAATCGTGCCAAGTTTCCTCCTCAAAGTCTGAGCTAAATACTCCTTGAAATTCATGCCAGAATTCTTGTACAAATGCACAAGTCAGCTCCTCGATTTTTGTGCCCTTTGTTGTACAGTTTCCCTCAAAATTTGTGCCAGTACATCAGCTCAAATTTATGTCACTGAAAGTACAGTATGGTTGCCTAGGAAAGCATGCCAACTCACCAGAATTAATGCAACAACCTATTCTCGATTTTTGTTCTAGAAAAACAACAATACGGCCTCCACAAATCCGTACCTTATGACCTAGAACTGCCATGTACCTTCTCCTCGATTTTTATGTTGTAGTTTGGTGTCTTGGAATCTGTGGCACCTTCAGAAAACTTCCTCTTTGCTTCAGCTCAACTTCTCTCTCTCAAACTCTCTCCAAAATCATCTCAATAAGAGAAATGTGAGATTGGATTAGATGAGTGGTTGATATTTAATGTCCATTCACTCACCCCCTTCACTTAATTCATAAAGTCAGTTTTAATTCATATCACATGAATTAAATGACTAGGGTCTACATTAGACATTTTTCCACCCCCTAGGTGCCTAGGTGATGAGAAACACTTGCCTATGTACTTTTTTTTTAATTATTTTTAACATGTTCTAGTTGAATAAGTATCGAGAGCATATTCATAATTACCTATAGACTAGTTCATTCTCAAAGGACCTTTGAATCATATTGCAGTGCCAAAATGTCATAGAAAAATATTCATTTATGAAATATAAGAGAAGGAGATATATAGACCAGTTAACTCTCAAAGGATCTTTGAGGCAAACATAATCATATATAGCACAAAATGGAGAGGGTTGGCACTTACGGTTATGCAATATAATGTACAGTTGATAGTTAAATTGTATAACAAATTTTTTTATGATCTTTACTAACATTTATTGGAATTGTTGCATGTTTTACATCATAGGAATGACATCTTATATGTAACTTATTTGAAATTTTATTATGGTATGTGAACTTTGATATGATGTAATATGATTATGGTTTCATTTCATATGTTGTAATATTAGAAATATAACATAAAAATTAATTATTTCATGAAATAAATTATAACTTTTCCTTTTGAATGTTTGTTTTTGCAGAACACGGGACTTCCAGAAGATCCAGTTGATCCTCATGAGATAGATCCATATCATAATGGGTCTAGTATAGACATGGGAGATGATGATGATGAGGTAGATGTAGAAGACACCAAGGTGGAGAACGATGATGATCACATTGATGATGACCATGATAGTGATGATTATGATGAGCCAGTTGTTTGTAGTATCCAGTGACATTGATCATATAGACACCATCATGGATCATTGTTGATATATCGTTATGATGCCTCTTTTCATGTGTACTATCATATGTATCATTTTCACATGCAGTACCATATTATTGAGTTGTATCATTTTGACTTATATCATTTGGACATGTATCATCTTCACTTGTATCATTTTGACTTATATCATTTGGACATGTATCATCTTGACTTGTATCATTTTGACATGTATCATTTGGACTTATGTCGACTGTTGGCAATGTATCGTTTTGACATGTCTAAAATATCCCTGATCCTCCTGATCAAGATATTTTCTACTAATATATTATTCTGTCTTGCAGATCTGATACACTGGGGGTTTCTAGATGCGTTTCAGGTGTATGTTTGAGATCTTGATAGTTATTGCATGTGCATGTGGGTTATTGCATGTGCATGTTGGTTATTGCATGTGCATGTTGCATATTTATGGTTTAAACAACATAGAAAGGATGCATGCAGAAGTAAAGAACATCAACTGCCTAATATCATGTATAATACGGTTCGAGCATGGAAATACAATAGCCTACTGGAAATATAGAACATAAACATCAGCCAGATCTCATGGATCAGTACTGGAATACAATCAAATAACATAAAAATACCCGTGATCAGAAGATGATAGCAGATCTGATGCATGCACAGATAGATCGACGAAAATATGTGATTCTGGCGAAGTACAGTAACCGCTACCAGCTGGAAAACTCGTCTGGAAGTTTAGACCGTCGGAATACGCAGGAAACTGCTCCAAAAGAAGCGCCCTGGCCTCTAGATTGAAATGGGTGAGTGTCGGATCTCGAATCTGGTCTCTAAGGCACTGGATCTAGACCCCTGGGGGGTTTACGCACCTCCTGGAGCACTAGATGCACCCCAAAGGATTCCACTAAAGGAATTTGTTGCTATAGGGCTTAAAACAATCGTCTCGCCAAATAAGAAAATGGGTCGGAAGGATTTGTTCGGATCTTCTCTAAAACTCTGCATGCAACACCAAATGTTTATCCGGAAGAGTTGCGCCCTAAATGGATGAATGAGTCGATCTACAAGATTCCACCATCAGAATCTGATGATAGATGGCTCAATAGAAGTGCCCTGGCTGGAACTCAAATGGGTTGGAAGGGAACTGCAATCTGGATACGGATATCGTGCAGCTCTCCAAACCCTCAAACTGACTTGCGCCCTCACTGGCTGAGTTGAGCACTCTGCAATGGATACTCCTGAAAAGTATGGTGAAATACCTGGATGGTATCTCCGATGGGCTAGGGTGTGTCTCTCAACACCGAAACCGATCAATGGTGGTGGTTTCCTCCAGAAATCCACAAAACATTAAGGTTGGCTCTCCTCCTCCTCTAGGAACTCTCAACATCAAATCATAATAATGCATAATGAATTAGGTTGCTTTACCCTTCCTTTATAGCTTCCCAAAACCCTAATTCGTTGTTGACCTTTTCCCTCCAAGTGACTTTTACTTTATTTTATTATTCCATTATTACATCACTTAATTAATTAATTAATTAACCATTTTGCCTCTAAAAAGTGATTTTCCATCCGGATGGCTTCTCCGACCACTGAAAGTCACTTCTCATCATCTTATCCTGTAATACTCTTCCTCCCGATTCCGATGAGCTATTACACTAAGAGGTTTCTCCAAGTAATATGCCCATTATGATCTTCTTAGTGAATTTAATTAAGATATGACCCATAATAACTCAAAATTACGGAAATCGTCGGAATGCAACGAAACCAAAGCCCAACAATGCGAAATGGATCCTAATGATGAACGCTACAAGTCAAGCCCAAATAAACCCCTCAATATCTCTTGAACTCTCTGTCACCCCTATCTGGCTACTCGGGTAGGCATAACACTCTGAAATGTTGTAATGTTATAATGTCCCAAAATGGGGACATTACAGTCCTCCCTGCTGGAATATTGCTTGTCCTCAAGCAATAACTGAATCCAACT